>VXBJ01007364.1:29625-75823 GCA_013400055.1 Nycticryphes semicollaris
AATGTCATGATGAAAATAATAAAATTTGGGAAAAATCAAGTTTCTATATTTTGACACTGTACATCATTCTGACAGTAAATAATGGAAAAATGAGATATTTGTGCAGAAACTGGAGTATAATGAAATTTAAGGAAAAAGAAAATGAAGTAAAAGTGAATGATCAGAAAGTATGATAGTGTCCTGCAAGTAAGAAGCATCCCTTCTAATTAAAAGTAATTAAAACCCAAACACAAAAAGGAGATTGTGTTCACAACAAAGTTTATTCACAGTCCTCAGTGACTGAACTAAACCGGGCTGAAACTCTATGAAAGGGACTGGTAGGGCAAATTTCTACAATAAATAATCAAAGGAGTTTTACCTTCCTTTTTTGCGACTTTAGTTTGATTTGAAACTGAAAAGAAAGGGGGGAAAGGTTTTGTTTCTTTGCTTTTTGTAAGGAAAAGATGGAACTGAACACATTTGAGCTGGAGGGGGGGGAGGGGTGTTTGCATGCTCGTCCTCTTCTGTTTTTCCTCTCTAACTAGTGTTTGCTGTTTCCATCCAGACACCTGTAAGGATGAGAATATATCCCAAATCAGACTTATGCAAATGTATTTCATTAGTTTCAGACAACGGTTCAGTTACTTGTTTTTTCCATTGCATTTCAAGTTCATTCATTTTCAAACTTATGGGGGATAACCACAGAAATTATCATAATATATGTTAAAACCAGAAGGTGGATTACAGGCTGTTGTTGTTATCATTATTTAATATCCCTCATAGAAGCATTTGACTGTCATGAAGAAACTGCTCAACAGGCTGAGTTTTTACAAACTTGGTGGAATCCAACCAACCAGGATTTTTTTTTTTAAGGGTGGCCTTCAACAGATGTTTTTTCACCTCTTATCTGCAGGTAGAACCTGATAGCAGGTATTAGACTGTCAGCACATCTCTAAATTTACTTTGATGCAGGCTGGCAGAAGCAATAGGTACTGCAAAACTAATCTTTCCAATAACATATGTCTCCTAGAAAGAGACAGGACTGTATGTATTAAAAAAAAAAAAAAAAGATTGACTGAAGGAAAAAATATATTGACTAGGATTTTCTTATCTGATATTTACTTTTATGTAGTGGCAGCCTTCCTTCTTCCTCTCTTCTCTAGTCCCATGAGGAATAAAAAGTGGCCTGTGCTCTTAGTAGATCTACTTCTGTTTTTATTTCTTAGGGTTTTTTTTTCCTTTTTTTTTGTTTTTTTCTATTAATAGCGTAAGCGCTATCTTTTGAAAAGAGAAGGAAGTCTTTGGGTTTGCTTTCTTCTTCCGGTTTTTCGGATCAAAAAGTGAGCTATACCTACTTTTGAAACACTCATGCTTCTTTCTTCCTCACTGTTAGCCACTATCTACCTCCGGAGTATTATGATGAATAGTTCTGTAGAGCAAATATTTGCCTTGCTGCACGTGTTACTTTTAATAAGCCTATAAAATATGTGGTTAGCTTTCAGATATTGTCATATTAAATGATTTTTTTTCCTCATTTGTTAATATGAACAAAAATCTATTTGAGATTGTATTTTTGAATAAGAAAAAGGTGCTTTGTGTATGTAGATGAGGAATTTCCTGGGTTGGGGTTTTCATTTTAATACTGAATTTGGCTTGGCTAAAACCAAATTGTAAATAAAATGATAAGTAAAATGTAGCTATGGAGACAAGTGAAATTTTGGATTATTAGGAGGATAGCACATTGCAGTCTAGGAGTCATCCCTTCAGTTATATCATTGTGTTGTCATAATCTAAATTGTAAGCGGATTCGCCAGCTCCCTGCCCTTCCTCTGCAACTCTCCCTGTGTTTCCTCAAAAGTATATAAAACTAGCACTTACTGCTGAAAAATTACTTCTGGACTTGTTTAATTGCTTCTGTTCTATCTATTACATGTGCTGAAAACAGTGTTGCTGGTCCAGTAGCTGCTATTTCTGCCTTTTTTGCTCTGGAGGGGTAAAGGGCAGTTAAACAATGACAGGCTACTCCAATTCAGTGACCGCATTAATTCAGCTACTAAAACTGTCTGTGAAGCAACCAAATATTATTCTCATATTTAGAGCTGAGCACAAGAGGGATGAAGTGACTCGTCATAACGTTTGAAGTAGGAAAGAAATAAGCTCCTGTAATTTATTTTTTTTTTCCCTGGTTTTGTTTGTTTGGTTTTAAAGCTCAGCCATCTCCCTTTATCCTGAAGAAATATTCCTGTTTTAAAGCAAGTGTCTGTCTGGCACAGACACCTGCTGTTGTTTAAGAAAAAGAAAGTTAAGGAAAGTTAAGGAAAAATATAGAGATGGGATTGTTTCTCCACTCTTTGGTTTCTCCAAAGCAAATTGTTTTTCCCAACTAGAAACCAAACACAGAGGAAATGTCATCTCAGATTTTAGTATAAAACATGTATTTTTTCCATCTTCTCTTTGCACCATTATTTTAAAGGATAAGGTAGAAAGATGCAAGAGCATTTTTCATGCCTCAGGGTAAGTCTGGTTGGAAGTTGAGAGTAAAAACCAATCTGGTTCTCATCTGTTTGCTCAGGAGGATAATTTTCTTAAAATATTTTTGTTGCAGTCGGTGAAAGCATCAGTATAAGTGTGCATAACTCCAGCCATCATGGGTGAAATACTTTCCATCTGTCATGGGTAACGCTTCATTGGGATGTCGGAAGCAGGGTCAGATTCTCCTGGCGTAGGGTATATACACAGTATATGCAGCAGCTGAACAGTTTGCCATCTCCTTTAACTCCTTGCTGAGTTAATGGAGGAAAGAACAGACCCCAAAACCCCAAGAGTGATCAGAACAACTGAGTCCACCCAAATTTAAATGCTTCACTTCTCACCTTGCCCAGCTGGCCAAGAAGGCCAATAGCATCCTGGCTTGTGTCAGGAATAGCGTGGCCAGGAGGAGTAGGGAAGTGATGGTGCCTCTCTACTGAGCACTGGTGAGGCTTCACCTCAAGTGCTCATTTCTGGGCCCCTCACTACAAGAAGGACGTTGAAGTGCTGGAGAGTGTCCAGAGGAGAGCTACCAACCTGGGTCTAGAGAACAAGACTTCGAGGAGAGGCTGAGGGAACTGGGCATGTTTAGTTTGGAGGAGGCTGAGGGGAGACCTCATTGCCCTCTACAACTACCTGAAAGGAGGTTGTAGAGAGGTGGGTGTTGAACTCTTCTCCCAAGGAAAAAATGACAGGACCAGAGGAAATGGTCTGAAGTTGCAGCAGGGGAGGTTCAGATTAGATATTAGGAGGAATTACTTCAGTGAGAGGGTGGTCAGGCACTGGAACAGCCTGCCCAGGGAGGTGGTGGAGTCACCATCCCTGGACATATTTAAGAAAGATGTAGGTGTGATACCTCAGGGCATGTGTGTGTATGGCTGGCCTTGATGACTCAGAGGTCCTTTTCAACCATGAAGATTCTTTGATTCTATGATTCTAATTTAGGCTGAAATGAGGCTCTGCCATAAAGTGTCTTATTCTTCCACTGGAAGTAGATGGTGGTAGCAAGAGATGTAAAGCTCTTGCCTGTCTTCATGTTGGCATCTACTGAGACTTAGACGGGAGTTGAGGGTTACTTCGTTTTCATAGTAACCCAACAGTTGGGGGAAAAGGACCTGGCATGGAGACCAGAGCTCTGGATGCCACACAGCCCCGAGCTGATGGAATACAAAGGGCAGGGGGATGCCAAGGAGTGTTCTGGTTAAAAGCATTTCTGTCCTTTTACTGAAGCTGGAAGAGAACAAGCCATTCGGAGCCTGATTCCCACCTAACTCAGCTGGAAAGAGAACAAATCTCTGTACTGGTTTTGGAGGAGCCTGTTTGTGTATGTGTAGCTGTTTGGTTTACTTCAGTGGTAGCACAATGCAAAATTTGCCAGGAAGTTCAGTCTGAACCTTCAGTTTTACCCTTCTCTTTGCTAAGGGCGCAGGAGCAGGGCTGGGTGCAGGACACAGCCCCACCTTGCCCTTGGGTGTCCCCTTGGCCAACACATCTTTGACAGCAGCTGCTCCACTGGGGAGCAGCCACCAGCAGCGTCCCACCAGCAGCTGACCTCTCTCTTACGGTTTGAGGAACCCACAACAATTTATTGTCATTTGGACAATTAGTCTCCCACCCAGTGACCCCTCCCCACCCAGGAAGTGGAACCGAGGAAAGAAAGGAAACTCGAGGGTTGAAATACAAACAGATTTAATTGAATAAGACTAAATAACTAACAATATTACTAAGAAACCATATTGACCCCGATACCAATATCCTGGCAACAAGGCCAGGCTGGATTGAGTAACCTGGTCTAGCGGGAGGTGTCCCTGCCCAGGCCAGGGTGGGTTGGAACTCGATGATCTTTAAGGTCCCTTCCAACCCAAACCATTCTATAATTCTATGATTCTAAAATACATAAGCACTATCCCCAGCCCATTCCATTAGCAGAAGCCACGCACTCCCAGCAGGGACAGCCAACGTGGGACACTGCAAGCGCTGTGGCTTCAGGAGGAAGGGAAGGGCTCAGGGGTCTGGCACTGGGTGCAAGGAGTTCTCAGAATGGCAGCCAGCAAGGGAGAGTGAGAGGTGACTCCTCAGCAAATGTTCTCATTTCTATTGAATGTGATGTTCATGGTAAGCAATAACCCTGTTGGCAGCTTGGGACAAGTTCCTGTATCTCGCCCCTCCTCATCCCTGCACCCATGGAGTTGGAAAACCCTTGAGACCTTGAAACCCGCACCCCATTGTTGTCTATAAAGTAAATATTTTCACCAGACCTTAGAGTCTTCTTAAAGGTGCAGTTTTCCCAAGTATTAGAAATTAGTGCCGTGTTGCTCAAACCAGGGCACTCTCCCATGACGAAGAAATCCAAGGAGTTGATCCAGGATGTGCTGGCTGATGTTTAGGGGAGGGTTTCAGGCTGAAGCTGGGCTCTCACGACAGGCAGCACATGGTTGGCTTTGCACAGGATCAGCCTAAAATCACCTGCTAGTTCTTGAGGTTTATCTGACCTGCCCAGATTAACATTCTGGCTCAAATCTTAGCCAGCAAGATCCAGAACGTGAGGAGCTACTTGCCATCAGTGTGCCTCAGCTGTGGGACCAGCAGGCTGCTGTATGCCAGAATTGCTGTGGTATCATGGTCATCATCGGTCTGCTGCCCAGGAACCTGTTCCAGTGGGATCATTACTTCTAGCAGCTGGACAATATTGGATGCAAAGCTTGTGGGTGAGGAGTCCCAAGTTGGAGCTGAGGGCCACGGGGAAGCTTCTGCAGGTGGCCAGGGCTAATTCATGGTGCCTCAGGTGTGTGCTAGGGGTGCCAGAATGGACTAAATCATAATTTCCTGGAAATGGAATATGGAGAAAGAGTGACCATGGCTGGGAGGGCAAAAAATGAGTCTCAGATTCCTGGGAGAAAGAAGAAAGACAACTGAAGAGCACAGGTTCGAATGTTGCGTCTGAAACTTGTGTGGGTTTTAGAAAATAGGAGGTCCAGACATCAGGATAGGGTCAGTCAGATAAAAATCATGAAGATTTTATCTCCACAAACTCTCTTAGCAATAGTGTTCGGGAACACACAATACTGGGAAGGTTTAGGGTAGATAAGTCCCTTATCTTCAGAACACTGTTGTTTAGGATGAAGGCGAATGGTTGCACCATTACCTGCCTGGACACAGTTCACTTACAGATTGAAGTAGATTTTAGTGATTTTCACACCAGGGGTGGATAGGAATTTTTTTGCCTAAAGGACTTCTCCAGCATGGAATTGGGTACCTGTGGGCAAGTCGTTTAGCTTGGATGTTTTACTTGCTTCTCTGAGAGAAGAATTCTGAGATGAGCCTTGCAACTTCAGTGAATATCTTAGGATTTTATAACATACTGTGAGTAATTGGGTTCATAAAATTTTAGAGTGTTTCAAATATATTTGCTGTTATTAAACTAATATAAAAAATGAATACTGATTTCAAAGCGTGAAAGTACTTTTTGACAAAAAGGAGTTGTACATTCCACTAGTTGAAAAATTACCATTTTGATCCATAGATTATATACCTCATTGCTTTGTTATAGTCTGTATTAAAATAATGCCTTCCGTGCATGAGTACAGTTGGGAATCAGTCTATTTAGCAATCTAGCAGAGATTTATCGTCATCTTCCTCGCTAAGGTGTTCCTCATAACCCTCCAGTAGCAAAACTGAATACAATATGAGGTGTGTTTAGAAAATCACATAATGGAGGAAGTAAGGGGTATCCATTTTTATTATTTTTATTTTTTTTTTAATTAAAAAGACTAGTTTGTGACACTGACATGTTACTCATTTCTGATATTCTGAGTCTGTAAGCTGTCTCCTCAGAGAGCAAGTACCAGGGTTTGCATAAAACCCTGCTGATGTCTTTACTTAAGGCTACACCGACAAACCTGGTTCTTCCACTTCTCTCACCCTCCTCTCCCTTCAGGAGCCTTTAGAGCGTGTAAAAAGGAACAGTTTTATGGGGTGGTTTTGGGGCTCAGTTGATGCAGCGGTACATTATTAGCTTAGTGTAAGTCTCTCAAAATTTTATGAGGCTTCACAGAGTGACTGAAGTGAACATAGGTTTTATTTTCTGTACCTAACAGATCATGCGAGCTTCTGTCGGCGTCAGTTAGGAGACGCTTGATCAAGTTCTGGCAGTTTGCAAACCAGGGGGGTTATTTTTCTCTTCGCTCCTGTCATCCATCTGAAAGTCAATAGATTATTAAGGGGGACTGGGGGAATTGGGTTTTCCTGAATTCACTCGCGTTGGGGGCGGCTGTTACGTCTGTGTATCTGTGTGAGCCTCCCTGTTCGACTGCTGTGGGTCAATGCACCCCATTTCGCAGAGGGTGAATCACAGAGGGTACTATTTATTTATTTATGGGAATCAAACCCTATCCCCCTAGCAAATCCTTACAGCAGCAACAGCTAGGGTTATTTAAATGGCATTTGGCAAAGGGTTTTCCACGGTTAAAGGCATAAATTTCTGCCCTGTGTTTCCTTGGGAAGGAAAGTACGAGTGGGCAAAAGAGTAACCTCTCCCATCCTGCTTCTGGTCTGTAATCTCTGTCTCTCTATAAAAAGTATTAAAAAAGACACACAGATATCTGTTAGGATTAATTCAGTCACTGCAGGGAGAAAAAGGAACAGAGTTTAGAGAAGTGCCGTAACCCTCATGTAAATATTTTAGATGTATATGGAACATAGTTAACTGAATCCATGCTAAATAAGCAGAACGGTTTCTCTGGAAAATGTAACATATGGACAATGAATCCTACTGTAACTGAATAATTTAGCAATTCAAAATTTAATCTTGCTAGGTAATTTATAGCCCCAGTTTTGAAATAATACCATACAGGTGCTCTTTGCGGGACTGCTACCAGCGTAATTATGTAAAGAAGCAACAGGATGTGGCTGAAAACAGTTCTCAGTTTTCAGTTTATAGGCGTTCTTCTGCTCAGGATAAAGGTTTATTTTCTAGCAAGGAATAAAACATGAAGCAAATGCCAACTGTATTTTATTCTTGGTGAACAAATGTTTTTAAGAGAATAGAAAACTATTAGAAAAATAAAATCTTACCCCAAAATTATATATATGGAGTTAAAAAATGACATGAAGCTATAATTCTTTTAATTCCTCGGCTCTTTTCCACCCAGAGGTACCAGTTGGTGTTACGCTGAAACAGAACAGAAGAACATTTTTTTGATCATTATTTTTTTTTGAAGTGTGTTTCATATAGAACTGCTTCCCAGGAAGACTCAGTATGTTTTAAAATAAAATTATTTCCCTTTTCCAAGGGTATGTGTGCTACTGGTAGCAATAAGCATATGAAGCCATTAAGGCAGCAGAATACGTCTTTTTCCTCCAGTGTCTCTCCTTTATGTTTTTCTGAAGTCATAATTCACTTTTCCTACGAAGAGCAAGACGGAATCCCCATGATCCATTGGAGTTTGCCAGAGAAATGACTTTAAGTTACTGACTTTGAGTTTGGAGGAAATAAATCTGCAGCCAAGAGCCACCAGGCTTTATATCTGCATTGGGGTTTCCATCTCCTTAAAGGCCATGAAGTATGTTTACAGTAAATATAGTCATCATCTTTCCTTTTATTTNAAAAAATAGTCATCTTTTTTCTTTTTATTTTTTTTTTTTTTTTTTTTTTTGTTTTTTCTTAGAACTCCCATCCTCAAAAGAGTCAGAGTGGTGTCACTGGAGCATAGAAGGAGGAACCTTAAACCTAGTAAGTGAGCTTAGAGTTGAGGTTTCAAGGGGGAAAACTATGCAGATAAAACAGGTCCTAATAGAATTACTTTCTTTTTCTTTATCGTGAATGAGCGGATTTATTCTGTATTTCACAGAACTGTTTCTGATTCTTGGGTCCCTTATATTGGCAATTTTTTTGGGGGGGTGATGGCTAACCAGAGAATAAACTAATGTAGCCCAAGCCAAGCTTTAGCAAACTACCTTTCTGCACATCCACCCTGCTTTTTGGGAGCCTGTCAGGGCAGAATATTTCCTTCTCGGTGCTTGCTTAGTTCTAGAAGAACACTTCTTTTTTTTTAATAGAAATGGGGAAAGGGACACATAAGGAATATTGGCTCATAAGCTACTATTTGCATACGAAGGTCTTAATTATAGGTAAGTGCAACTTTCGAAAGTGATGTTAATTTCAATTATATGCTCCGCTTGATCCACTGAAGACACCATTACTTTGTTCACTCAGTTATCACCATCATGAAGATAAAATTAGGTTGTCCTGTACTGAAGCAACAGCTGTCTTGTCCTAGTTTTGGGTGGAGGGGACCCACTGCCTCTTTCATCTTGGAAGGCGTAACAGCAGCAGCACTTTATTCGGTGTTGGAAGGGGAAATGTGCAGCATAAATCACTGCTCAAACAGTTGTCTCCCATTTCTTTTTACACTAAAGCAGTGATTTCCACCAGTTGGGTGTACACTAACGTGTGACTTGCTCACATAGAGGAACCACACAAGAGAGGATGTTATTTATAAAAGCAATTTTTTTCCTTGCTGCCTGTTTTCATACATTTATTACTAGTAAAATATAGGAAAAAAAAAACCTTCCTTTTTTTTTTTTTTAATTTCCCTCAGGTTTAAATACATAGTATTACAGTACGAATGAATATATTTAGATTAGTTTGACTGAAGGCAGAATTAGTACTTTTTTTAAGTCCAGAGCTGGGTTTATACTAAATTTTAGCACAAATGACCTTCCCAAATGTATTAAATAACCGAAGGACTGAAACCAGAATTAATTGTGTCTTGAATATCTGACTACTTGTACGTCAATGGCAAACACACCTAAGGCAAGTTTATTGTGAGAAGGGAAACCTTTATGCCCTTCAGCCAAGGTACCCTCCACCACATGCATTTACATGAATTAAAGTATCCCACGAGGCTTAGGAAACCTCCGAGGTAATAATCTTAGTTGTCCTGGCCAATATATTATTTCTGAGTAAAACAGGAAGAAGTAGTTGAGATCTCTTAGTGAATATACTATGACCTCCCTTGTTTGCCTACATAATGAATCGGCAAGTCATATTTAACTTTGTGAAGTACATGGCAGTGATGCAGTAAACCCAATGTAAAAATTAAATTTATTTTTTAAGGTTATACATTACCCTGAGCATTTTAATCAAGACAGCAAAAGAAAACAACCTTAAAAATTAATTCATAACTTTAGTGGATTTTATTTTCTTTACTAATCTTTTGACAAATATAATTTTGTTGTAATAAATTATCATTTTAAGAAGATCACATTTACAATTTTACACATAAATGATATTCTCATCTCCCAGATAAGCAGTTAAATAGATAGCTTTCTTATTAATAGCACGATACAACCAAATGATGGGTAATTTCTATTATCTTTATAAATAGATAAGTAGTATATAGATGTGAAAGAAGCACTGATGTGGAAAATGTTAAAATAACAAATCTTATTAGTAGAAAGAATTTAGAAATAACTTGTCAGAAGGGTAATGACCTCAATTAAATTTTATGTGAAATTATAATTGGCGTTTTTAATAAAGGAATGCTATTGCAAATTGCATATTTGATATAATATTACAGGACATCTTATTTCCTCTGGCATGTATTTATATTAAATAAAACTCTGTCAGATAATCAAGGAAGATTCATCACTTAGAGTTTGGGGGAAGCTGCTCAGATGGTAAGTTTAAAATAGCTTTCAGTACAGAAGAGGGGGAAGTGGTGGGAAAGTAATTTGAAAGTGATCCTTTTGTTCTTTTGACCAAAAAAGAGGTTGATACTCCACGTGGTGCGGTGCCTGTCCTCGGGTGTAGTCAAGGATGTAGCATCTGCAAAATGTAGTCAAATAGAATCTTTGGTTTGTTTTGGTTTTTTTAACACATCCTTTTTGAGGCCAGAACATTCAGTGTGGGCAAACTGTTCAAATAAATTCCTGAGAAAGTTCTAAAACTTGCCCAGTTTTCATCTTCTCTACACACACAGGGAGAGAATCACCTTCTTCATTTTCATTTTGTGTACACACATATAGAAGGAAAGCGCGATGTCTCTCATTAGTGTTCTGTTCATGTGCTAATTTCTAATCCCAAACTAATATCAGAATAGTAACTTTGAAGTAGTTCTGCAAATAATAGCAAAATGTGTGTTGGGGAGAGAAAGGGCAGCCTATGGAGTCCTCCAAAACATCACTGTGTAGAAGGCTTTTAATTATTTATATTGTCATATAGTTTTGTTACAATTTAACCTAGATACGCTGAGTGACCCTAGAATACCATGAAGAAAAATTCATCTTATAGCATGTCTTGTTGTTTAACGTTTCTCCTTTGCTCGCATAAAATCATGGCAGAAGGGTTGCAGTTGTAGTCGTAGTAGGAGAAGTGATGAGTTGAACCTGTGCTAGAAAAAGCAATGACAAAAATCAAGAAGGAATATTGGCTTGGGGTGACAAAGCTAAAAATAAGCTATAGCAGTTGTTAGGAAAGTACCTAATAAGAATTCTAAGCAAAAAGAAGAGGTGAGTGTAGCATTTGCAAATAAGCAGCTGCTACCTTTCTCCATCTACCCCAATTACCTTCTGTTAATCTGGCACATCTTTAAAACAAAATACGGTGCATAATTTTTCATGGTTCAGATACTGCAGACTTTTCTTCAGGCTCACCAGGAAAAGTCACCATCACAAGTGACCTGTGTAATTGAATGTGAGTTATTTTAGAAACAGATTTCCACAGAGGGAAGGAGGACCGCGGCCATGGGGAATCCTCAGCATTTACTTTTTGAATTCTGAGCTGATACATAAACGCAAAGAGAGATTGAGTGATATTGTTGAAAAAGAAGTGGGTGGTCTCGTATGGAAGGTTTATGATTTGCGTGCTGTCGTGTGTATGTAGATAGGCTTGGGATTTGCCATAACCTTAGGACTAGATTCTGATCTAGTTTTGAAGAGGAAATGTTTTATGGATGAAGAGCAGAGCACGGCACCCTCGAAGTGCATTTCGACAGATTGCTCTGGGGAAGAGCTGCTCTAACTACTTTTAGGTGAGATTTAGACACTGAAGACCAAAAGCAACCCAGAAATACTCTGTCTCAGCAACGCCAAAATCCCGAATCTCACCTAGGTTTGGAGATACCTAAATTGGTCTCATATCCAGATTTTAGACTGCAGATTTTAATTCATCAAAATTGAAGGTCCTTGCAATCCTTGAGGCTAATGCTTAATTCTCATAAAACCCAGTTGTGACCCAGTATGAAGCACTCCAGAGTGACTTTATGCATCAAATAAAGTCATAGAAGAGGCAGCTGTAATGAGGATGGAACTTATATCAGCTGATCTTGCAGCTGAGTATCTAGCTGGTTCACCTTTTTTCACTAATAAAATTATAATTAATTCCTTTACAGAAAAAAAATTAAAATATCTAATTTCTGAAAACATTGATAAAAAGACTAGACTGTGTCAATAATCCAGAGCTCTAAACTGATCACCACAGGCCACAGTGCTGGTCCAGGACACTACATTTCTGCAGGTTCACAGGAAGATTTTTGTTTCTCCTTTTTTTGAGGTTGTCCCTAGACCTCCATTTGAAGTTTTCATTTATTCAATACGGCATTTGAAATTAAAAATTAAACTTTACGGACTACATATTTGGCAGGTGTTTCTTTGCTGCATAAAATTTGCTGAACTTGTCTGGAAGAAACAAACTGTAGGAATTAATGTTTCTAGAAACAAAAAGTGCTTGAAGTTGCAGGAACCTGAGATGAGCAGAGACACTTTGAAAGCTGTCCTTTAGCTCAGTGAAACTTCCTTCATGTTTTTTGCAAACTCACCCCGAACACTAAATTCCTGAGTAATATCCTTCACGTTAATGTACGTTGTGCTGTTAATCCAAAAGTGTGCTTTCTTTTACCAGCAGTTTTGCAAACTTAAGATACCTTATTGCAATATTTATTGTATTTTTAATTATTGAAAAGACTGTCATTCAACATATATTAATTATATATAACTTATTATATATTATGCATTTTATATTATATACAAGTATATATATACACATCTGTGTGTATATATATAAAGCAGCTGATCACCACCAAGAGACGTCTTTTATCCATGTCAATCAATGCTTTTCTACTTCATTTATAGTTCTGTAAAATTCATTATTATATAGCATAAAATACCACAAGAGAAATAGTGGCAATACTCTAAGTCACCCTTTGGGAAATTAGTTCCTTTTTTGTATCTTAGTGTATTATTATTAGGTTTTTAAAATATTTGAAATATGATTTTAACAAGGAAATTTATTATAAAAGCTATCTTATAGCCCCATGACATGCCCATGATGAGGGACTCATGGTCAAGTTCCCATACTGGAAGGACTGAGGGATGAAAGCTTTTGGAAGGTGCTTTTATTTGCTATCACTTCAGCCCACAAACAGCCTGTCAAGAGTCCTTCTGGCACCGGGGCTGCAAATTTGTCCTTGTCAGTGAAACTGCCACTTTCCTCTAGCCCAGCAGGAGAGTTATCAGGTGTTTTTCGAGCTTAAAGCAATACGTCCTCCTAGAGCAGCTCTCGCTGCCTGCCAAAATCCTGGCAGAGGCTACTGTAACCTGGAAGTGAACCATCTAACTAATAAGGGAAACCATTTCAAGCTGAGAAAAGGACAAAAATTGGAGGATGAAAAAATCATGGATCCATTTATAATCCCATGTTCATCACGGGATTTCACTTATAACTCCTGAATTCTTGCAGGGGGTGTGTGGGGGTGTGTGTGTTTATACAAGCATAGTAACATAATTGCACCTCCGTTTACAGGAAAATAATCTGATTTCCAAGTAGCTAAACTATAAGACCACAGGCCTAGCATTGTATTACGCTAGCATAATTTTATTTCTTAGAACAACATTGTAGCAATGCTATTACTACACTTGTAAAACAAATATAATTATTTCAAAATAAATAAACCTCTTTCACACACACATGCAAAAAGCCCTAAACTCTTGACCTTTTCTGTGGTATTTGCAATAGTCCTGAAGTTAACTTGTAAATTCTGATTATTTTGTGTCACCGGAGTGCAGAATTTATATTACAAGGTTTTAATTAAAAATAGGGTTCAACCCGAAGAGTGCAGAATGCTGGTATGCCTGGTCTCTGATACAGCACCTCAGTTACATGAAATTCCTTAAGAAAGCACGGTTGCCATGATATACTTATTTCCCTAAAACATAGCATGCAAATCACAGAAAAGAAAGAAAATTCCAAACAAAAGCCTTTGAGACAGTGTGCTAATGGCCAAGTACGTGGTGCCAGATCCTCCACTGGCTCCATGAAGTGTTTGGGTGAAGTCTATGGGTGCTCTTCGCTAGTCAGGGTTACTTTAGGTTTTCTTTTTCTCTTCTTTCTAAGTACATTAATTGTGTTTGGGGCTATTTACTTTATGTTACGTTATGTTATGGTTTTTTTTTTTTTTTTTTTAATTTATTTTTTTATTTTATTTTACTATTTCATGTCATTTCATTTTTGTTGTCGGATAATCATCTCATACTTATTTCATTCCCATTGGCAAAGAAACTGTGCTATCAGGATAGGCCCAATTTAAAAGCATTGAGTGATTAGTTATTGCCTCAAATACACAACATTTAGCTAGGACTAATGAGCCTGGAGGGTTAGCATCAATATGCTTGCCAGCCCCCGTGTGAGACCTTATGCCTGTGTTTACTGAGACGGATCTTCGATGCTGCTGAGCTGTTGACTTGCAACTCTTTTCGTTTACTTCAGGATTCCATCCCTTTCTCTATCAGTATTTCTCTTCTTGAATCTTTGGGCAGCTCTCCCCGTCTCAACAGTCTAACCTCTGCTCGCAGTATTACTGCCTGTCTTAACCGTTTGGGGCATCTTTCAGCGGACTTTCTCGATGTTCTTCTGCGTAATTAAGCAATTTTCTCAGAGCCGAGGCTGTGCAGCTGGACTGCACCAAAAGGGCTTTGGATCAGACAGTGGAACTCCCTCGGAAGAGAGTTGAAATTCAGCTTATAAATGAACAGTAGTTTGGAGGGGGTAGAAAAAGTAATGCTGGTGGAAATAAGAAGCAGAGTAATACTTTATAATAAATTACTTCAATAAAGTCATTATGTGAGCCCCATCTAATCCTCAGCTGTAATTAAGAGCAGAACAAACATAACTATTTATGAGGCTCTTTGGATTCTTTAGTTAACACAACAATATGAAGAGGA
The DNA here is from genome assembly GCA_013400055.1 of Nycticryphes semicollaris. Taxonomy (NCBI): domain Eukaryota; kingdom Metazoa; phylum Chordata; class Aves; order Charadriiformes; family Rostratulidae; genus Nycticryphes; species Nycticryphes semicollaris. Next base: position 44,353 of record VXBJ01007364.1, read on the forward strand.
CAGGGGGCATATAAAGAACTTCATTTTCCTGGCTCTGTAAAAGTAAATGATAATTTTAACTGCCACACAGAAGAAACACAGAGAAACGCTTGTGCTGCTTAAGAATTTATAAAGAGAGAAGAGAGTTCGCCATGGGGAAAAACCACAAGCTCCACCTTTTGTTGTTTCATGACCTCGAAGAAGCTCGTCTTAGATTTTAGGCTTATGCTAAGCTAAACTAAAGCTCTAGGTTTTTTACTACTGGGCTTTGATTTTCTGTTCATTGAGTCTTTTGCAAAAATACATCTTGTCATTGTCACTTTGCTTTTCATAATCTTGGCCGCTATACATTTAAGGTGTTCATCCATAACAGTCAAAAGCTATCTTCATGAATCACCTCTTGGTGCCAATGATGATCACTCATTTTGTAGGTGACAAGAAACTGGCAGACTTTTCATTAACAATTTATCCTCTGAAAATCTGGATCATTCTCAGTACTGTATAGAAGATGTACCAAAATGAATAGATTCCATAGACAAAGTATTAATGTTTCTTTGTTCACAATTAAAATGAAAAGGGTTTTCATTTTACAGAACTGCTAAGTTTAAAAAAGCAAACTAATCTCTGCTACTTTATAGAAAAGATACATATATTTAAAAGCAAGCCTAGTTCTGTAGCTGTTTTTAGTAAAGGTTTTCTAATATGATTAGATTTATATGAGTCAGTGAAGAGTAACAAAGTCATGCCGAATGTCATACTGAAGTTGTGTTGAAAGTAATCTCAGGTTTAGGTAGGGCAGAGATGAGAGAGGAGAGTTGATTAGTTACACTGCATTGTGATGCAAAGCTATAAAAAATTCATTTATAATATTGCTGTTTATATTACAATAAAATCTAAAAGGTTCACATTAGGATCATCCCCCAGCACTAGACCTTGTACAATCAGAGAATAATAATCAGTGTTTGCTAAAGAAGCTCTCAGTCCAAACAGATTAGAAAGTGTGGGAGGGAAAAGATTATTTAAATCTTTCCTCTCGTAATTATCTCCAGGATGATTGCTGAAGTATATTTCAGGTATGAGAAAAGTAAGCTTGATAAAGGTGAAACAGCTTGTTAATATTATTAATTCCTCACATCCTGTGTGAATGTATCCTTGGGCTGCTCTTTAACAACTCCTCCTCTGTTTTGTCTGCAACTCAGAAGTCTCAGAGCTGGTCTGTGATTCTTAAAAAAATTCATATTCGTGAATCAGTCAGGTTAGAAAGGGGGTATTAAGATGTACCTTATGATATTATCTGTCTTCAAAGTCTGACATAGCTGTCGCTGGATCCTTTGATAGACTCCCACTGTCAAATCAGGGTCTATAAATCTAGAAAAAAGGCTCAGTAGTGCAAGTTTCTGTAGTCCTTAGTATCATGCCCCCATTTTTCAAGGATCATTTAAAAGATGACTTAGTGGTTTAGTTTTCATCCTTATTCCGCACTGTCTGTTCACTAAGGCTACTCACGAGGAAGAGATTTGCTTATGCTTGCTCCTACCCTTTAGGAACTTAAACGAGATCATGATCTCCTTTCAGCTAAATTTCTGACCAACTATTAGAAAATGTATTTCTTTAGCAGGATGGGCTAGAATTGATGAATTCTATCCATGTCACTGACGGATGCTCCTGAATAATCCTTTATACTAAATTAGATTTCTTCTGTTCATGTCTCGTTTCACATTAAATGTGCTATGTGCAAACAAACACCAAATCCCAGAAAATTCAGTTTTTCAATCTGTAACATCTTACACATTGTGGCTACTTTAAAGTAGATAAAGAGAAAAAAAAAAAAAAAAAGAAAGAAAAATAGCCAAAAAAACCCACAACCAGAGTAAAAAGTAAAGTTTCCCTTCAAAAGTATGAATTTATAGGCCCTTCTGTATGGAGAAAGTCTTTTTTTGTTGTGCCCAATTGGTTCTGAAACTGGTGCAGGGACATGAAGAAAATGGTCATATTCACAGAGTCACACGTGCTAATGATTTAGTGCTTATTCCACAGCAAATTTGGGATTTCTCTCCCCCTGCCCCCAAAACAAAACAAAACAAAACACCAACACCAAACCCAAACCATTGTTCTTTGTTTTTCATGGGAGCAATGTTTAGAAAAGTTTTCACAACTTTAATTGGCAGAAGATGCTGACTTATACAGAAAACCACACATATATATTTCTTTTTAAACATTGGTGTAAATCCATGGACTTGAATGAAGCCGCTCACATAAAACTGTGTTCAATACTTTGATGAATGAGGAACACTGTGCTGTTTTTATTTCTGCTGTGCCCTAAAGCTGAGCTTAAATTTAGAAAAGAGGGAAGATAAAAGAGTGTGAAAATAAAAAATCCTTTTCCGCAGTCACTTTAGAAGCAGGAAAAAATAAGAAAATGGCTTATTGCTAGTGTGTTTTCTCAACCTATTACATACTACCTTTTAATTTATTGGCTGAATCCAGGCTTACATCTGCTGAAGTACTGAGTGAAGGATTTTAACACAAGTAACATTTAGAGATCTGAAGTTAAAATGCTTTACTTGAAGACATCAAAACATTCATCTGTATCTTTTTTCAAATATTGTCTCATTTGACTGTGGTATCTTCAAGATGCCCCGGTAAGAATTAGTATGTTCCTCAGCATTAGTAATAGCTTGAAACTTGCAATTCAATCAAAACTTTTCCATATAGCCTTGTTCTGAGTGAAATTCACAATTCGTAAGTGGTGGTGAAGCTGGACATCGTCCTAGTTAGTATGGAATTTCTATATTTCATCATTATTTAGTATCTGCACGATGTTTTACAGAAGCCTACAAGTCTGAGTCAGATTTTGATATGACAACTTTTCATCTGGAGACCTTTATTTAAGCTAGATGAGTAAATCCCCTCTCCTCTGCTCTCATCATAGTTTTCCTCATGTTAGTGCTACAGGCAGGAATTTATATGTATTGTAGCAACTCTTAAAATAAGCGTTGCCTCTTTGGAAGCCTTAAAAGATCCATGAATTTTAAAATATGAATCATAAAATAAGTATATATACACACACATACGCATGAAATTGCACTTGCATGTTTTTCATTACTGCATCCTGTGATACCAACCACTTGTATTGGTTTATAAACCGCCGTAAAACCACTGAGATGTGGGACATGCGAAATACAGTTTTAAAATGAAAAAGAATAATGCTTTCAGCTATGTCTGGTTTTAGACCTGGAGACCCACCAATCACTTGCAGTAAAATCAAATTATGTACACATCTGTGTGCACAAATTTTACTTGAACCAATTTCTGGATGAGGCAAAAAGAAAAAGGAAAAAAAAAGGATAGATCGTATCAATCTGGTCTTCAACAAAGCATTTTATGTAGCTATGCCTTTCTGCATTCAATGAAAGCTTCTGCTGATGGTAAGTTAGTAAACATAGAAGTTGCATTTGTGTGTATAAAGTTTTGAGCAATAAATAAATAAATAAATAAGCGAAGACAAAACTGTGGACTTCTGTCTTGCACTGAGGAGAAGTTATCCAGCAGATCTTCTAAAGACATGGATGGTCGATCAGTATTTTCATGGAGGATGACACCAAAGGTAGAAGTGAGCCAGAAACATTCTGTAATAGCCCACGTTTGCAAATCTTCTTCAATAAGGATGAGGATGAAAATGTATGTGAGAACAAGAGCACAGATCCGTAGAGCACACCCTCATGTATCTACGGCCTGAAAGGAGAAATTTCTGCAGTGAAACAGGTGTTGAACAGATCTAAGCCTTCACACCACTGTAGCTGTGAAAGAAATAACTCATGACGATGCAGCAGATGAAATGCAAATGGAGAAATAACCAGAGGGCTTTGGAACACTTCGTGGGGAATGAAGGCTTTGGTTATAATATATGTGAAGTTAGTCATAGCTAAGGTACAGTTTGGTATTTTTGTGTCTGAGGCAATGCTATCTAGTCATTTGCTTGGGATTTTTTTTTCCTCCCCTCTCTTATTCAGGAGCAACTCTGTGCTCTGATCGTGTTTTCTTTCTCAGCTAGAGCACTGCTGTCAGTGTCTGACACCTTCATCCCCGGCAATCAGTCAAGCACCGACTCAAAGTCACGCTGAGTCAGTGTGTCAAGGATGTTCTGATAAAGGACCAAAGAAGTGCAAGTTACAGTGTGGGTTCACAGTGGAGGGAGACGGGGAGACAGATTTACAATTGCAGCAAATGGACTTTGTGAATATTTGCTGCGAGTCAGTTCCAAGTGAACTGGAAACTCAACTTGGGACTGGAAGCAATGGGGAGTAGAGAGGCACAGCTCTCAGGCAGCCACAGCTTAGATCATAAAAACAAAAAAAAAAAAAAAAGAAAGAAAAGAAAAAGAAGAATACATACATGTTGTTGGAGGGGAGGAAAGAGGATTTATGAGCTAAAATCCAGCAGTGGCTTCCAGCCCGGAGCGGTGTGGTGAGCGGGCTGTATGAAATGGGCCGGTGAGAACAGGAGTAGTTGTGCCATGCTCCAGTGGTACATTTACTTTTCCTAAAGGCACAAGAAAAAGGGAATACTGCATTAGGATGCCAGCTTCTATTGCCTCCTCGTTACATTTTCAAACCTGCACTTCTGTGCTCCCTGGCACAGCAGAGCTTTCCTATAAATATCCACACCACTGTTTACTTGACAATAATTAGGCTGCTGATGTCTTGAAAGCACTGCCTAACATCACAGAATCATAGAAACACAAGGTTGAAAAGGACCTACAAGTTCATCCAGTCCAACCGTCCTCCTATCACCAGTACTACCCACTGAGCTACTAAATCAGGTCTTGTAGCACCTCGTCCAGACACTTCTTGAACACCACCAGGGAAGGTGACTCCACCACCTCCCTGGGCAGCCCATTCCAGTGCCTCACCACTCTTTGGGAGAAAAGGTTTTTCCTGACATCTAATCTAAATCTCCCCTGGTGCAATTTGTGGCCATTCCCTTGAGTCCTGTCATTAGTTACCTGGGAGAAGAGGTCAGCCCCCTCTTCTTCAGGAAGTACAGTGCCATGATGTCTCCCCTGAGCCTCCTCTTCTCCAGCCTGAACAATCCCAGCTCCCGCAGCCCTTCCTCCTAAGACTTGTGCTCCTGACCCCTCACCAGTTTTGTTGCCCTTCTCTGGACACCTTCCAGGGCCTCAATGTCTTTCTTGTCATGCATATTAATAGTGTGTTATTGGCTCCTCAGACTTCCCAGTCTTTTTTTACGCTTTTCCTTGTCTCATCATATCGAAATGATAATAAATCCAATTCAAGGCAGGTATTTCCACTCTGTATAGGTCTAGTGCTTGCCGAAATAGGATCTAGTTCTACAGCCAAAATGCCTGCTTCTGGGTAAAAAGCATTCATAAACAGGCCAGTTAGATGATGGCTTTTGGAGCGTATTCTGGATTTACTCTTCAGTTTAATACTTTTGTTATCTTTGCTACAGGATGTCATGAACTGCAGAATGTAAATGGAAAATTCGTTCATAAACTCCATTGCAGCTGTGTAGAAAAAGACTGCTCGTTATAGGAACTATATTGGAGGGAATGTTCACCCTTGCAAGTTTTGTCATTTCTCCCTTATTCCATTTGTCTTACTTTTTCTTAATTATTTTTTTCAGTAGGTATAAAAATATGTTTCTCTTGTTTTACCTAAGTAAGACTATGTTCTGTATCTATTTTTCAGCTTCAACACTTCCAGAACTTTGAGTTCTTTATTTTCTAAAATCTAATCTTTTTCTACTAACTTAAGTCACATGTAGCAGGAATAAACCCCTCATATTTAAAAAACTCAGAGTGTACATTTGATGCTGTAAATCCTGCAATCTAAATAGCTTCCCAAAAAACTTGGAGTCTCCTGTATGTATGGTCTCCATCAAATACATAATGTATTTACCTTCTTTATTTCAAAGCATCAGTATATAATAGTGTTCTTTCCTTCCCCCTACAAATGCTCAGCAGAACTTACTTTATTTACTTGTTGATACAATGTGCAATAGCTTAATTTTTGCTCACTTCTTTTATTCTTCTTATTCTAAGATGTGAACTCTTAGAATAAAACTGGATCCTTTGCCAAGGACTGCACTTGGGGAATGCAAAGGAATGTGCAGCACTTAAGCCTCATCCAAGATTTAAAACAAATGATTTAAATAGGTTTTTAGATGAGTCATAATTACTCTACAAGCTTTCTGCACGTAAGTGAACGTGATTTACCTGCATATTTTTACTCAGAATGCAATTACTTGCCAATCTATTGCCACTCTGTTTTTGCTGAGCCTATTTTTAGAATTAAATCATCATGCCTGCTTCTCCTCTCCCCACGTGGAGGACCTGTGCTAGGATCTCCGTGCTGCTGAACTTCCAAGGACATGGCACTGGGAGTAGGCCTCTCAAGTAAGATAAATTGCTCCTAAGACAGGATTTTAAAAAAAGAAAAAAAGAAAAAAAAGTGATTTTATACATAAATTGGGTTTTTAAAAATCCTGAGCAAGGGTGTTTTGATCACTGAAAGTCAAGTCACTGGATTAAATAATAATTGTCTTGAATAGAAGCTTCCTTAGGAATCATCATGCTGGAATGGTGCAGCAGGCAGAACCAAGTACCAGCTCTAAGGTTTGGCTATCAGGAGGGCCAAACAACATGCTTTTTTTGTACTCCAAGAATAAGCTTTTCCCATTCAGAATTTCTAAAACCAACAGAGCTTCCAAATTTTTTTGTCTTTTATTTGAGCTAATGAGATTTTTAAAAGATTTCACCATCTTCACTGCCCTTTTTCCCAGATTATGCTGTTTTAGGTGGTCTGGTGTGGACCTCCTTAGCCCAACCTTTACCTTGTGAGCCCGACCTTCCTTCCCGTGTCTGGGACCAACCCCCTGACTCATTTCTTCCAATGGAGGTAGAAGCCATCACTCTATTAATGGACTTCTGCTGGGGGACCACTAGGCAGTGGTCTAATTAGTCTGTTACCTATTCTCATGTGGGTTTAATAACCCAACTTTCTCTAGGAGTTAGCCAGGAAATACTTCTCCAGTTCCTGAGGTGAGCCTGAGCTTTTGGTATCATATCCATGACCTGGATTTATCAAACCACCTTCTCTAGAACTGTCTTCTTATTCGCCTAACTGCTTTGGAGTTTGGGGGTTTTTGTTTGTCTTTGCTGTGTATATATGCTCTTGTCTGCATCTGATTAACTCAGGCACAAATACCAGTGTAAATACTTCCATAAAATGGCCTTAAATCACTTTTATCTCATCAGGCTTACCCTGACATACATTGTTTGCAGGGGAACTTCTTTGTCAAGTTTAATCTTGACACTGATTTCATTAAAACAAGGAACCAGAGAATAAGCTATCAGCAGCAGCTCTTTTGTATTTGTCATTCTAAAGATTGACAATATGAAGCAAAATATTTCTCTACTTCAGGAAAACATTCCAAGTCTCTTTCAGTAATGATTATAATAGAAATGCAAATTATCTGGGAAAAAAAATATATAAAAAATTAACATCTTTAAATCATTCTGATTTATGAAAAGAGACTGTACTGTAGTTTAATGCAAGACCTCAAGTGTAAAGGGTTTTCTCTACTGACTTTATAATCTCAGCGCTGCAGAAAAGTTTTTCCATGGGTACAGGAAACCCAAAGTGGACACCCAGCCTGGTGCAGCTACTCAAAGCCACTCCCCCCACCTCCTGCCCCATATTTCCATATTTTAGTGAAAAAGTCCATGAAAAACTATGTGCTTTCAGTCTATTATATATCTGATAGGAAAGCTCAATGAAGAATTGGCTGTATACAGCCAATTATTTTACCATTGCTAAGTAGGATTATTGCAGAAAACCAGCTTTCCACTGGCATTACAGCAGAAGGGCTTCCTTGAGCTGTAAAGATACAGTCTAAGCTCACTTAACACAACAAATAGCCCAGCCTGATCTCTCATCAGTCACTAAATGGTAGACTAACTTGCTGGGAAGTGATTTCCAAGGCTTCAGGGGTGATGAAATAAACCACCAAGATGAAGATAACAGGCCATGCTTTCCTGGGTGTGGAGAATTCTGAACGGGCTTATCACTGGGAAGGTTTCTGTTTGCTTTTGGTAGGCAGTCAGTATATTATCCCACAAAGACACGATTTTCCTTGCTATAAACACAAGCATTTGTCATTTGACCAACTTGGATTCTCCATAAGTGAGGACACCTTAGGTACCAACATTTCTATTCTTCTGTTGTACCGCAAATGAAATTTTTCCCATAGTCCCATCACTGATTCGTCTTCCTTCCCATAGATTTCCTGGCTATCCTTTCCCAATCCTCATCATTTTCCAATGATGCTGTGTTGTTTCTTTTTTTTTCCTTCTACATCCAACAGGGCAATCACTTTTTCTTCTTTTTTTTTTCCCAGTTTCAGAAACTATATGAAACAACACATTAACTTGAGAAAATGAGGGAAACTCTACATCTTGCCTGCTTGCTCCATTCTGTTGTGAACCAGACAGACATTATTACTTGTCAAAGCTTTAGTTTTCATTTGGGCAGCTGCATGTTCATTTAATTCTACTGCAATGTACTCATCAGGATGTGCCCCAAACTGTTGCTTAGCATTTGCCTTGAGGAGCAAAACTCCGAATATCTGAAAGCTACTGATAACCTCCAGCCAAATGAATAAATCTCTGTTTATGCATTTTCTCTGCAGATGAGTTGCTAACGGGAGAGCATGGCAATTCCAGTAGCTGTCTGCTCTAAATGAATAAAGTTAGTGAGTGAATTATTCCCAGAGCAGTCAGATATCCTAGAAAAATCTTTATTAACTAATACTTTTCCCGAAGAGAATCACTTAAACTCTGTTTGGATTGTAGCATAAGCATAGTGGATTCTGGTGGTGCCTAACTAGGCATGTACCCAGAAAGTTATCTTTTTTTTCTTTTTTTTCGTTTGTTTTTTTTTTTTTTTCCAGCATTTCAAAAATACAAGGCGTATGCAACGTGGCTGCATTCACCTCTGAGATTTTTGAATGACATTCAATGCCACATTTGGATGGCAAGTGAACTGTGACCTAGGAATCATTATGGCTGATGAATTAAAAAATAAGAGATTGCAGAACAGGGTAGAAAAGTTTAGAATTGTGAATTCTGGGTTTTTTGGTCTCCCAAAGTGAGATGGCTTCGTTAATAACTGCTGATTTGGATCGCTAAATTAATGCGTATTAGTTTTTCTCAGTTTTCTACTAGTTACAGGGACTTTGATTTTCTAACTTTTTCTCCCCTTTGATGAGGTGCTGATGCTTGACAATGTTCTCTTGATTAGAAGGATGACTGAGTGAACTTCAACAAGAAACAGTGCTTTATAGGAGCGAAGAAATAATGATGTCTGCATCTCTTTTACGAAAGGTGGTCTTGAAGAGGAGGCAGATTTATCTTCTGAAGATTTTGTCTCCCTTTAAGGAGGCCTGACTGCTGGAAAACCCAAGTGCTGATGGTTGCTCCTGTCTGGCAAGGCTGTGCCTTCCACTCTCTTTTTAAGCGGTGAATAATGTGCATGTTTGGGATGTTAAGTTAGAGCATTAAGTTTTAACTTAAAATTATGTCCTGAGGACCCAAACATATCCTACCAGAAGATTCAGGAAGCTGTTCAGTGGGCATTTTTGTCAGCATAATAACTTCAGAATAACCAAAAAGCAGTCAAGGTTGTCATTTGCTTTGGTCCTTTGCTTCTCCTTCCTTTTCCCTATTCATAGTCCTCTGGGAGAAGTTCCCTGGCTGCCTGCTGGCTCCCCTTAATAAGAGCTGAGGGAATTCCTGGACGCTGACACAGTGAGTTGCCACAGCTGGGTTTAGGGCTACTGTTCCTGAGCTGGAGCTGCCCACATGGCTCTGCTTCACACTCCTGGAGCCACAGAAGGGATGTCAAAATGTGGGGACAGGGCAGGCTGCTCCATGTTTGGCCAAATGGCAACAGCTGCTTCTTGAGGATTTGAAATGTGTTTTCTTGTTACATTACAAACATCTTTTGAATATGTTGAAAATCGTGTGTGCAAGCACTGCTTTTGATTTGAGTCAAATATTTCTCATTTCTGAAACACCCCATCTCCTTCTCCCCTAAGTTTGGTCAAATTCAGTTCATCTCCATTAATACTTTACCTTGAAAAGCCAGCAAGCTTTGTGATTTTCCTCTGTGTATTACTGGATATAAGGAAGGCACAAAGATTATAGCTCTCTGTTGTCTCATAACTCAGCAGCTGAATTCCTTTTCCTTCTGGCCATGGGAATGGATCTCACAATCAGTAACTGCATCCATTAGATTCTTTTAAATAATAGAGAGTAATCTTTAGCTCTGTCTCCGAGTATTTCCAGATCCCATTTTTATATTCCCTTATGGTTGTTTTCATACAAATGCTAATATTATGTCACTACTTTACAAATAGTGTCAGAAAAATATGTCTTGTGAATTGGATTTCTTTGTGGGTTTTTGATATACATTCCATTTTTCTGTATTTGGCACATGACGTGAAAGCAAATATTCTAGAAGATTCCAGACAGGGAAAGTTTTTTGTCAACTACATTTAAATATTTTAAGAGGAGACAATGGATTGGATCCAGGTCCAACTGTGTTCTTCTCTTTTATATCCTCTCACCTCAAACTTTCATCTGCCTTGGTTTTTTCTGAATACTGCAAGTGAAACCGCCACTAAGAAAAATTGCCTGAGGACATTCTGACTTTTTGCTTAAGCTTTATTTTGTCATTTATTTCTATTAACAATCATTAAGCAATTTAATAATTATAAGCCTCATTAGCATTTTAATGAGACTAGTGGCCATTGCTGAGTGTAATTAAATTAGTTCTATTGTATGATATTTTGAAGCTGCGATTAAATTAAGTTTTACTGTGCTTTGAAGAATAAACCTATAGAGATCACTCTTCAGTAACGGTCTTGTTAACTTGTGAGGAGTCTGTAAAATAGACATACCCAAGAAAAAAGGCAAAATATTCCCCACTGAGGTTAATCATAACAATAGAAAAAATCAAATGCTCCTGCTGCCACCGGCTCCGAGATTACCAATATATTCTTAGTGATAATAGGCGTCTGTTAAATAGCCTTCATTGTGAGTAGCTTTGTGTAATCTATTTTTAATTTTTCCAAATGGCATCTAGATGCTTTGGTGAATTGTTCTTTATAAATCAAGGAGAGAATCCTGTAGTGCCTGCTCAGACAAAACTCCCATTGAGTTCAAATGGAATTTCACCACAGTGAGAACAGCAGGGTGTGTAAAAGCTAAGTGTTATTGGTGGTTGCTGTTGTTATTATTATTATGGTTTTAGAGAGACAATTTGGGTAGTGAGGAAAGACAGTGAGAAGAGGGGAAAAAAATTACTACAATCAGAATCAGTTAAATTCCTATGATCTATCCGTTACGTTTCTATGGAAAGACATACAAATAGAGGATTAGGCATATCTCTGTCTGTGCCCAGCCTCTGTGAAATGTTTAGCAGAGTGCACTGTACCAGAACAGGCCAGGAACTGGGCAAACACTGGACAGTGCCTTGTCTTCACCCATCAGTCAGGTAAGACTGTCCCTCACTGCCTTGTTCTTGTCATCGTGATCATCCCTGAATGTGCTGCACCATTTAACTGGGTCTCCATGAGCTTAAATTTTCGTTAACAAATAAGTTTGCAATCGTTTAGTATAGTCTGAGGTAGTAGCTATGCCTGTGGTTATGGAGTAGCTTGTTTCCTGTTTAAAATCATTCTGTCCATGGCTTGTAAAGTTGAACTATTTGAAATGACATTCCAGGTGTGGGGCAAGGCCCATGGACTGGATTTTTGACAAACAGGTAGTCTGTAACTCTTGAAGACTGTTGCCCGGGTAGGAACAAAATCCATGATTCCTCCTGGTTTCTGAATTTTGGGTATAATTGTGTTTCCTCTGCTATTAGTGATCGGCTCTTGTTAAAAAACAAAGGAAATATTTTTTCCCTTTTTAAGTTAATATGGTGGTTCCAATAGCAGCAGTCAGGGATGCAAATATAAAGGTTCCCTTCTTCTTTATAATCATTAAGGGGTAAGTACAGTCAAGAGGTTACATTTCTAGGGCATTTCCTCAATTTTCTTTTTCAGTAATGAGCACATTATTTATTTTGTTGTGATTTTTACAATTGCGAAGCTGAGAACTTAAGGGTGAGGAAGGTGCTGGGATTCAGGTAGCCCACGTGCGTTATGTGTTGGCTGGGGTCAAGACAGCGCTGAGGACGGTGCAGATGGGGGAATCCTGAACAAAGTTGTTACCAGACCAAATAATTGTAAGCTGTAGAAAAACCGTAGCAGGGAAGTGACCAAAGCAAAACCGTGCAATTGGTTTTAATATTGGGGTTCTAGTTGACAAGCGGCTGAACACGAGCCAGCAGTGTGCCCAGGTGGCCAAGAAGGCCAATGGCATTCTGGCTTGTGTTAGAAATAGTGTGACCAGCAGAAGCAGGGAGGTGATTGTCCCCCTGTAGTCAGCACTGGTGAGGCCACACCTTGTGTCCAGTTCTGGGCACCTCAACACAAGAGAGATCTGGAGGTGCTGGAGCAAGTGCGGAGGGCAATGGAGCTGGTGAAGGGCCTGGAGAATAAATCTTATGAAGAGCGATTCAAGGAGGAAGTTTAGTTGGAGGAAAAGGAGGCTGAGGTGAGACCTCATCCCTCTCTACAACTTCTTAAAAGGACATTGTAGAGAGGTTGGTGCTGGTCTCTTCTCACATGGAATTAGCGATAGATCAAGAGGGAATGTCTTCAAGCTGCACCAGGGTAGGTTTAGGCTGAACATTGGGAAAGAATTTTTCCCAGAAAGAGTGGTCAGACCCTGGAATGGGCTGCCCAGGGAGGGGGTTGAGTCCCCATCCCCATCTGAATGTGTTTCAGAGTCATTTAGATGTGGTGTTGGGGGATACGGTGTAGGGGAGAACTTTATAGAGCAGGGCTGATGGTTGGACTTGATGATCCCAAGGGTCTTTTCCAACCTGAATGGTTTTATGATTCTGTTAAATTTTTGCCATTTTCAACCTCAGATTTGCTCTCCTATATCTATTGTCATATCTATTTGTACTCTAACTTATCTGTACTTTAAAGAAGGACTATTTAGCATCTGTAAAACTAATTATACCTGACAGAATATAGACCACACAGGACTTCTGCCAATAAGGCGAGTGACTGACTAAATCTCAGCCCAGCACTATTAGCAGCTGCATTATATGCTGACAGAAAGTCTCCAACTCAGATACTTGGGTCTTGGTTGTGCAAAAATACTTAAAATGGGATAGTCTCTTGCTTTCAAAGTGTTTCATCCCAGCCTGGAAGAAACACTTGTGTGGTTTACATTTGTAAGCCAAAATCCTAATTATTTTCCTGTATCTGTTCTCTTAATGTGCCCTGAACCTAGTCAGGCTTGTACATTTAAGCGCAGAAGTGCTTCTGCATTCAGCTCACATCTTAAGGATAAAACCCAGCGCTCTATTTTTAGCTGCATTGTAACTTTTGATGAACTGCAATTCATCAAAATTAGGGGCATTGCAGTGAGTAAGTCTTTTTTATTGTCACTAGACCGCTCCAGCAGTATTTTTATAATAAAGTAAAAGTTCATAGTACATAAAACCGCTAAGAGTCTTCTCAGTGCCTGTGGGAAGAATAAGGGAGAAGCAAAGGTATTACACTGAGAGAAAAAAAAAAAAAAGCTGGATTTTTTTAACTACCTGTCTCAGACCTAGGTATTTCTAGACCTTTCACCAGTTTTTAATGGCACGAGGAACCGTCTTCCCATCACTGGGGAGACGTCTCCACCATCCATCCACCCACCCAGCCAGCCAGCCAGGCAGCAGTGCTGGGTGAGGAGGGAATTCCTCCCATTGCAGAGCCCAAACGCTGCCTCTAAAATTGTATTTTTTTTCTTTTTCTCTTTCCATTAGTTACAGATAGAAGCGAATTGAGGAATTCTGCTCCTGTGATGTTTGTTTATTGTGTTCAGGTACCTGAAGAGGGAACTGCCACAGCTCCTGCTTCCTATTGTTTGCTCTCAGACCTTGTTTTAACTGATACCGGCTGGCGTTACGGAGCGAAGTTTTAGAAATGCCCTCAAGAGCATCACAAGATAGTTGTGTTTTCTGATGAATAGCTTTACAGAGAATGTAATTATGCATTTTACAGGGTAGCAATTTGTATACCACATAAAGCACATGTTTACTTGTGGGAATTGTGTGGTTTTGCTGTAATTATTAGAGCCTATTGATTGTCTTCCATTATGTTAATGTTTCCAAATTAAGCAATATGAAGCAATTTTCTGCCGTGCTGTATCTCGGAAGCCTTAGGGATATTATCTGCAACTTTTACTGCAAGTCTAGAGGCCTTTGTGAATAAAACTTATAATTCACTTCATTGTAAGTTTTTCTCCTGATTGTAATCAATGAACCTTATACCATGGAATATAAATGAGGTGACAAAGGAGGAAATAACCCTTCTAAGCTCGGAAAAGGGTGATGGTAAAAGGCACAATGAGCATTCAATTGACTTCTTAAACAAAAATACTTTTGCCCTTTCTTTTGAAGACTGGCTACTTTTGGGTAATCATAAGCTGTTCGCAGCTATGACCACTTTAGAAAAGAAGAATAATTTTAATGATGAGTTATTATTGTAATTGCTTCAGCATTTCCTGCACTAGTTAAGATAGCTTATTTCTGGCCATATAGTACTTTATTGGCATTTGAAATACTGTATCATCTGTTCAATTTGTGGGAAACTATCAAAGGAGAATAACTGAATGTTAGGGATGGAAGCACTGAAAAGATTTCTAGCAATTATTTCCAAAATCATCTGCAGTCAAGTAGTCCTGATTTTACTTCTTCTAATCTTACTTCAAAAATACGGAAATATTCGCTCTTCACTTTGGGTTCTACAAATTTCTTTTAGGCTAATTCCCACTCCTGTTTTTTAGGCTTGTACTTTATTCTCATACTTTGTATTGTTTAATCCATTCTCATTGTTTCTAGTTGTTTTTTATTGATTTTTACTTCACTTCATTTCCTATCATATGTATCTCTGCTTTCATTTCTGTTTCTTCTTCTCTTTCCTTCCTTGATTTATTCTCTTCCTTACCTTCCTTGCTGGTTTATGTTTCTGCTTCTCATTATTCTCTTTTGTTATTCTCTTTTTTCCTTCAACTTTTGTGTACATTTCCTATTTCCTTTCATGTGGTACAAGAAAGAGAGAAACACAACTCACGAGGTCTCAGACATAATTATAAGATGAGAAAGGTGACTTTTCATTTCTGTGTGTCCCAAAGTCCTCGGAGAATTAAGGAAATAGAAACATTGAAGGGCACGTGCCATGTTTGTATTATTTATGTCTGTTTCTAAATGAGTGTGTAAACACATGCATCACTCATAGAATCAATCATAGAACCATTCAGGTTGGAAGAGACCCTTGGGATCATTGAGTCCAACCATCAGCTCCACTCTACGAATTCCTTCCCTACACCAGATCCCCCAACACCACATCTAAATGACTCTGAAACACATTCAGGGATGGGGACTCAACCCCCTCCCTGGGCAGCCTATTCCAGGGTCTGACCACTCTTTCTGGGAAAAAATTCTTTCCCAATGTTCAGCCTAAACCTACCCTGGTGCAGCTTGAAGCCATTCCCTCTCGTTCTATTGCTAATCACCTGTGAGAAAAGCCCAGCACCAACCTCTCTACAATGTCATTTCAAGTTGCTGTAGGGAGGAATGAGGTCTCCCTCACTCTTCGTATTGTGCTTTTGAAATGGGAAAGAATTACCTCAACTTCTTCAAGTAGTCAGAGGATCAGAAATGTGCTGACCAGTGTAGACACAGCCTGTATCTACCCAGTCTCCGAGTCCTGAGTGAGGCTTTGACTCCTACTGGCAGCACAGGAACGTTCTGCAGGAGCATTAGGAGACAGCTGGAAAGTACTACTCCTTTTGAGAGCAAATATAAGAAGTTAACTGAGCTTTGATGGGTGTGGATAAGTACTTCTGGACAGTAAAAGATTTTGTTTACTTGCACAAAATCAAACCTAATTTTCTGTTTTCTCTGTTGAGTCATATCAGCAGACTCGTTGCCTTTCACATTGCTTTATCGTGCGCTGAGAAGGAGGAAAACAGTGCAGAAGGAGACTGATGATGGTTTGCTTTTGAATATCAATGATCCTAGACTGCACTATGTAGGAGGAAGTCTTAACAGAGGAAGCAGGCTTAAGAGGACACTGGATTAAATACCAAGCAGAGAGACTCAGCCTGGCTGTAGTTTTGGTGGTTGTTTTTATTTTTAAAGGGCATAAAATTTAGGCAATGAGGAGGTAGCTTTTTTTTTTTTTCAGTATTTTTACTAAATGACTATTTATTATATTAAATTATTTTAAAATAATTATTTTATTAACAAATGCAGTGGTAGGATATGGGAGACATCTGTCCCACATTTTCACAGTCAGGATCTTAGGAGAAGAATTGCGCCTTTTTCCACTATAATACCATCATAGAATGATTTCGGTTAGAAGGGACCTTTTGAAGGTGATCTTTCATTGGATCAGGTTGCTCAAAGCTGCTGGTCATACAGCTGTGCTACTGGTATGTACCCGAAATATCATTTTCATACTTAAAAGAAAGTAATTTAAGTTAACTCCTTTTACAATGGTTAATTTGGAAGATTTGGAAATTTTGAAGACTTTCCTGGAAACTCAGCAGAATATTTTGGTGCACGCCTAAAGAAAAAAGGTGGTGAGCACAAACACAATCCTTTGTGGTACGGTTCTGATGCTGTATTAGTGGCCACACTTGCACTGCATCCGCATGTCAGGTTCCCTAATCCTTGATAAGGATTCACAAACTAAATCTCCCAAAAAGGGGTAGCCACACACAAGCCCTGAGATGAAATAACCATTCACACGTGTGACTTCTGGTCAGGACACCTCAGGGGTTACAACTCAGAAGGAGCGCACAGAGTCTGGTTTAGAGCCAAGGTCAGAGAGGGTAACTTGAACCGCTAGTCAGTCTGTTTCAGACAGAACACAGTCAAGAACAGCCTCTTCACCCGCCTTGCACCAGGTTAATCCACCGCTGCTACACCTTGGTGTAAATTCATGCTTCTGAGCATGGCCGTTGTGGTCCACAGGACAAAAAAGAAGGATGTTTTTCAGCTCACCAGAATCTTTTCTGTTCTTTAAGACAACACTAACAGGCCGGGTACCTACTAACCCACTGATGTGGCAGCAGTTAGTTGACGTGTTGTGTCTGAGTCCAGGATTAGATGCTTAAATTAAATGACTCTCTAGACATGACCTCGCTTTTCAAGAAGCCATCCACTAGAAAGGCTCCTTACAAACTTTCAGAGTCTTTGAACATTAAAGTTCCTTTCAAGTTAATAATTAAGCCACTTAAAAATAAAGAAGCGGAACGCATTTGATCTAGCTTTTCATACCTTCTGAGTTCAATAAATAGAGGGCCTTGAACAAAGCTGCTTAAATCAAAAGGTTACGGGTGTGAAGCAAAATAGTGCCATCTGGTTTAGAGGAGGAATTCATGCAAGGGAACACTCGGCAGTACTCCAAACAGCTTACACCAAACCATAGAGGCTTTATCATGCAGTCTTTCAATAAGTTCTCATATAAAATCATTAAGAAACCAGAATTTTTGCACTAGTAAAAGCCAGCGGCGATATTCACCCATTTTTTCTCCCAAGAATTGCTAGTATCTCTGTAGAAATGAAAGAAGGACAAATATGATGGGAAAAACAGAGTTAACAAAAAGAATCCTTAGTTTAATATAGAATTTATTCTTCTGAATTTGAAAAGAAGGCATTTTTTGTGCAGAAAAGCATTTTTAATCTGCAGAAGTTAAAAATATTTAGGTTTCAAATAAATGCAAATACAACATTTAAGAAAATGACCTTTATATTACTTACTTCACTAATTACCTCCAAAGCATACAATATCATTTCAGATCATGTTCAATGGGCAAAAATTGCAAAGTACTTTCCTAAAGTTCAGGTGTTGGAACTAACATCTTTGGCATATTTTTCTTTACTAAAACTGTGCACAGTGTCTTGAGGTTTTCCCATTACAGTGATCACTTCAGGAATCGCTCACTTGCTTACCCAAGTATTTTTTCCCATTTTCTCTCTTTTCAGTCTGTCCCTACTATAGAAAGTACATACTGGTTTTTAAAAGCAAAATTATTATTTTTATCATATGGAAGAGAAGTTGGCAAGAATTTTTTCCCATTTTCTCTCTTTTCAGTCTGTCCCTACTATAGAAAGTACATACTGGTTTTTAAAAGCAAAATTATTATTTTTATCATATGGAAGAGAAGTTGGCAAGAACGCAAATAGAGCATATTTCTATATAATAACAACGAAGTCCCTGGAATTCATTCCTGAATTTTCTCTATAAACAAAGCCCTATTGAATTTCTGATCACAATATGATTGCATAGTGGATATTAATGGCTGTGACAGGCAATTAAGCCATTTTCAAAACTCTTCAATCTCAGAAAATATTAAATAGTACATCTCTGAATGTATATTAACATCTTAGTGGCAATACTTGTTCAGTCTGTAAACTTCTGTTCATTGTCATTGACATACACTATAAAGGGAGATTTTTGTGACATGTATGAAATTATGTTACGATAGTTGCAATCACTAATCTTATCTCAAGCATTAAAAAGTAATCTTCAGTATCCTGCATTCATTGAATGTAAACCTCTTGGAACCATTTTACTAGCGCTGTTTAATTTTCAAAGGAAACTGCATACAATTTGTGTATCCATAGAGGTTTTGAAATAGGTCTTATGGGAATAGTCTATAGAAACTAGAAAAATCCTAGAAAACACTACAGAGAAGTAAAAAGATAAATGCTCTAGACCTGACCCTTGTTCACTACCAATGGCCAGAGTATGTATGATGAAATATTGCATCTTATATAACAAAATTTAACATTCACTGGGACGGATGGTAAGAAATGTTCATATAAGCTACTTCACAAAACATAAACAGAGACTTTTTTTTTTAACTAAATGTGCTTGGCAGAGCATCCTAAGTAATTTCTTGGGTGGTAATGGAATATTATAAAGTTAGATAAGATTAATTTCTGAGGAAATGCATAATATAGACAAGGAAGTGGAGCAAGCACCATGTACCTACACATACATCGAATTGTCTTTTCCTAGGTTTTTTTTTCTGTTCAAATACATGTCCCTGTTCAGCTTAAATATTTTTTTGGAATATATTTTATGAGTGTCTACCCTTGCTATCGCTATTACCTACAAAGACAAAAAGCTGTTTGATCAGTAAGACAACTACTTTACAAATTGCAAACCCATTTGAACTGATTTTTTTTGTATCATACTGGCGTTTGCAATTATAGTTCTTTTCATCAAGATTAAAGCCTGAATAAATTCTGAACCCAAGCAATTTGTAGAAAATATTTCCCATTTTCCTTTGGAGCTCCGAGAGAGGAAAAAGTAGGAATCCACTTTCTGTGAGTACTCCAGGAAAAGGAAAGTCGGATGCAGTTTTATATGTGACATTGTCAGGGAAGAAAATTGCATTTTTCTTTTTTTCTTTTTTTTTTTTTTTTTTTCCCTAAAATCACAACAAGGAGTTAAAATTTTATAGATTTCAATTGTTTCCAAACTTGAATTTTTTTGGGGGAAAATACAAACAGAAGTCAGTCAGTTCCTTTAATTTACAACTGTATATAGCACTTTTACATGAACAAACATGTATTTTTCTTTGAGGGATTTTTTTATGTAAAACAACTCAAACCTTACAACATAAGCAGCTTTCCCTAGTGTTGTCTGTCCATCAAGGTTCTCCTCATTCCCCTTGGTAACCCCAGTAATTGTCTGAAACTGCAACCTTCCTACATCTATAGTAGAATAAATTATCTTTTTAATGTGGGTGATGTGCTAAGCTGCACCTTTCCCTGTCGTTACTGGAATTTCCTTCCCAACAACATATCTTCACTTTGTTTAATGCTGAGCTGTGCTTCACGTTATTGTTTCCATTTTCTCAGAAAAGCATCTGGAGATAGACATGTAATGGTATTATTCTGGTAATAATTGTGTTAAATAACTGCAGAAAAGAGATAGCACATAACTATTTATTATTATAATTCTGCTGCTATTGCACTCCAGTGAAGATCAGGGCTCCCACTGGCTATATAACAAGATACTAAGAGCTTGACAGTGTAAATACCCAGGTGAAAAAAGGGTTGCTAAAAGAATCACGAGGAATGCGATGATTTAAATAGGCAGCATTCTTCTTTCCTTTTTTTTTTTTTTCTGATTTAGAAATTTAGATTAACTAATACTGTTATGGTTTGAGGAACCTCCACCAATTTATTGTTATTCAGACGATTCTTCTCTCGCCCGATGACCTCGGGAAGGGGAACTGGGAAACAACAGGGAAACCTGAGCGTTAAAATATGAACAGATTCAATAGAACAAGAGTAGATAATTAGCATCAATAATACTCAAGAACCAATATAAGATATACAAGGACTATCCCCAGCCCATGCCATCAGCAGAAGCCACACACTCCCAGCAGGGACAGCCAACGTGGGACACTGTGAGCACCGTGGCTTTGGGAGGAAGGGAAGGGCTCAGGCACTGGCACTGGGTGCAAGGAGTTCTCAGGATGGCAGCCAGCAAGGGAGAGAAAGAGAGAGAAATCCTCAGCAGACTTTCTAATTTATATTGAATGTGACATTCCTGGTATGAAACAGCCCTGTTGGCAGCTTGGGTCAAGTGCCCAGGACTCGCTCCTCCTCATCCCTGCACCTGGGGAGCTTAAAAACACTGAGACCTTGAAACCTGCACCCCAGAGCTGGCTATAAAGTATGTTTTCCCAAATTCAGACCTTAGAGTCTTCTAGACGAGCAGTTTTCCCAGACAGTAGAGAAACTAGTGCTGTGTTGCTCAAACCAGGAAAAGTACATCATGGGAGGAGAATTTAGGAATTAACTAAAAGATGATAGAAATAAAAAGAAAAAGCAGATTAAAAATAGAAGTTTTGACAAAGATCTGGATCATTGTTAAAGATTTGCAGTCAGTGGTACAACAGAGGAAAAAGCATGGTCTAGTAACAGCCTGGTGACAGCAGGAGCAATAAGTGCCAGCCGATCCCTCTAGAAGTCCCTTTCTCAGGAGGTCAGGAAGCCTCTAATACTGCTGCAGAAAACAGGCTCAAAATATTAAATTGCTTATTATAACTGTGACAGCATATTTTCTATTTTAAGGCCAAGCAAAGCAAATCTAGCATGAAGTCTTGCTTTAATTTCAGGGTGGGGTTTTCTTGTGTGCCTCAAACTGGTGGCACCTGTGCAGATGGTGTGGCCTCTCAGCAGAGGGGAGGCTGGGCCACGCAGGTGGGCTGTGTTACTGGGCAAACTGGGAAGTTTGGAGGAGGGAAGGAGGAGCAAATGCAAGAGAAAGAGGTGAGAGTGGAGAGAAAGCAGGTGATACCTGTTATGCCTGATGGAGCCCACCTGGTGATGTAGAGCACCTCCTTGGGAGATCACTGAGGGATTGTTCTGTGGAGTCTACAACCTCTCTGGGGTTTCTTCTCTTTTTTTAGTTGGAGGAATGAGTTTGCTGGAGTTACTTTGGAGAGTTTTGTTTTGTTTTTTTCTTTAAAATAAGATCTACTATATTTTGCAAGCAAGTGAAGCTAAGTACTAGACTTCTATAGGAAAATGGATGGCATAGTTACAGATCATTGATGGTGTGTGGAGGTGGCTGCAAAATGGAGAGACAGTGGCAACAACAGAGAAGAAAAATGAGAGAAACCTGGGAAGAGGATTGAAAGGAAGATGTAGGTAGTGCCATGCTTTGCTAATGGAAAAAACCCAAAAAACAAACCTGTAAGAGCAGGTGGTTTTGGTTTGAGGGAAAAAAAAACCTCCATGTGCCTTGTTGCTCCTCTGGTGAGGCCTGGAAAAGCCACCAGGGCTGTGTGCCCTGAAGATGGCATGGCAGCAGCAGGGCAATGTGTGAGGCAGAAGACAAAGGAGAGCCTGGCTGATTCTGGCACTAGGTCTGGGCAATCAACCTGCTCGCTTGAAAACAGTTTTATGCCCTGCATGGAAACCGGAGCTGATGGTGTGAGGAGTTAACTGGAGAGAGGTAAGTGGTCCCACCTCGTGTTTTTTGTAGAACTTGGTGTAACAATTCTAGGGGAAGGTTTGCATCCTCGTTTTACTCCATGCCCTGCCGGAGGGGAAGATGTTGCCTATCGAAACTGTGGGAGATGTGGATGGAAGGCTGAGTGTGTTGGTAAGGGAGGTGCAGCCAGAACAAATGGCTTAGGACAAGAGCAGTTTTACAAGCACCATAGCTGTGCTTGGTGTGATGCAGGTGATGGAGATCCACACTGGGATGACCCATGAGGGTGCTGTGAGTAGTCCTGCTTTCTTCCATAGTCAGGTAACTGTAAGCCTGCTCTGGTAAACTAAGAAATATTTTAATAGGAAGGTAGCTGTAAACAAGAGCTACCAGAGGTAGGTACCCTGCTGGGTCTGCTGCAGGAACTGGAGGTGAAAGCCTGTGTTTCTGCAGCTTGTGTTGAGCTACTCCATGCAGTTTTTGGTTAAATGAATAACCTGAGCTGGGAATGAGTGATGTTACAGGAATCCTTCCCAGCTCTGTGGAACCATTCCCATCTTCTGTTGTAGCCAGCTCTGAACCTGAAGGAGCAGACCAAGGTGTGAGGAGCCTTGCTGCTATGGCTTGTTGTTTCTAGCCCTGCTCCTAGCATGTCTCCTTTTAATCTATCCTATTTCTTAGCTCCTCCTTCCCTCTAGATTTCTTTAATTTTTTTTTTATGTTTTCCTCCTTGCACACGTTTTCATATCACCTTTCATTTTTGCTTCCAACTGTCTTCCCTGTTCCCTCTTTGTGTCACTTTTTAGTCCTGTTTTTCCCATGTCTTATCTTGTTCTGTTCTCATTATTTATCTCTCAAGGAGAGTTTGTTAAGGTAAGAAGAAATAAAAAAGAACTAAATACTTATGCCAGTCCCCTTCTAAAGGTCTTTCCTCCAATTACTAGTAAACCACTAGAAAACACACCAGGTTTTTTCCTGTGACTCACTTATAATTTGCTTAAGTATGAGATTTTAAAGATGAAGATAGGCTGGTTCACAGCATAGTCAAGACTAAATGAAGACATCTGTGTAAAAGCTTGAAGGAAACCAGTTGTTTTGTTGTTGGTTTCTTTTTTTTTTTTTTCTTTTTTAACTTGAAGTATTTTTGGTGGGCACAATTTCTAACTGTGGCTATCCATATGGAAACTGTAGAAGAAACTTCCATCTCAGTCTGGTGAAAGCCACTTGGCCAACAGCTACTTGTCTGGTGGGAGGGAAGTTGAAATATGGGAAATGCCTGAGAGACTGTGAATTAGAAAGTTAACATTAAACAGTATTATTTTTTTTTTTTAAAGGCAACTTCAGTGACAAAATTAGAGTAAATATCAATTCACTGTTATGGCTATGATTTTTCAGCTATTAAAAACAACTGGCAGCCATAGAAAGCTGGGTCACACCAATTAGTCCTTCTTCATAAGACAGCTTGTTTCAGACTCTCTTTAAAAAAAAAAAAATGAAAAAAGAATCAACTTTCTAAAGGCGTGGGGACACTTTTGGAAATGTCAGGTGCATGAGAAGTGAAAGCGAAATTTCTTTATATAATCTTTTTTGATGCTTTTAAAAGATGAACTTTCTTTTTCTTCTCACTCCCATTTCCTGCTAATTATCGTTAACCATAGCGCTGCTTCTTGTAACCCTATTTTAAATGACACACTATAGATATCTGACCTATACAGTAGAAACTTTTTTTCAGAAGTATTTATTTAATCATCAATACTTTAAAGCTTTTTTTTTTTTATTTTAAGTAGTGGTGGGGATCTTTTTAATACATCTATTGCACTTTAATGGCTGCTTACTTTAGAAGTGAATAGGTTCTTTTCGTTTATGGTTCTTGAAGTCTTGCTATTCTCTGAGGGCTCTTTCTCTCCCTCTGGAGATTGGGTACTGGCAGAAATGTGGAAAACCTGGGAAAAATAAGCAATAAGCTTATTTGTGTTGTACTGGGGATGGTTTGCAGTTCCAGGACCTTTTCCAGATAATATGTGGTTTCAAAAGTTCAATTTATCTGTAATATTTTCTTGGGGCTTGTCTACTCCTATTTAGTTGCTTCCCTTTACCACTGGACATATTTTCAAAAGTACACAGGAATTTTTTTCCCCCAGTCAGTTCAAATTCTTGCTGTCCCAGTGTCTGAGCTTTTGTGAATGAAATGACCATGAGCGACGGGCTGTGTTAAATAAGGAGATGTAAAATATGACTGGAGTGCAAATGGGGCCTGTATTGAGTCAGAAATAGTCAAGTTTCCCTTTCAGTGTCCTATCACATCGGGACATACCTTTGCTCATATAAATGTGATAAATTGCCTATGTATAATAAAAGTAGTTTCATCTCTCTCTGATTCACCATATAAAAACTGATTTCTACAGAACTCTTTTGCTGACTCTTGTATGCTTTTATTACTGCTTTTTAGATTTAGTTCTTCCTTAAATTTTTCCTTAGAGCAGTATATTATTTTTTTCTGCCCTTGTTTATAAGTATGTTCATACAGTTGTCATGAAAGGGATCTCCCAACCTATTAAGTATCTCCTTAAGCTTGTATTCAGAGATTTAATAAACCACTGAAACTTTGAATTTATGTGAATGTACTTATGCTTATTCTGCATGATTTTGTGTATGTTTCTATATCGACAAGTTCAAGATTGGATATGTGCTAAATTGCGAAATAACTTGATGCCTTTTGACCAACAACCCTGTGAGCTGCCTGCTGCGATCTCCTGCCAGCAGCAGACATGAAGGAAGGAATTGATTATTCTGTGGTTAACTCTTTGCTTTAAAAGCTCTTATTTTAACGTGTTTCAAGCCTGTCAGAACATGACATGTGCACCTCAGCATCTGAAGCCCTGTCATCCCTTGATGGTTACTGGTAGACACTTCTTGCTACTCCAGTTTCTTCTCTACCCAGCACACCGATAGTCCAGATACATTTTATAAGCTTTGTCACTAAAATCTACAAATCAAGAAATGGTTTGGATATATTCAGGTTGAAGTTCTGCCAAAAGTCTCCCTTCTCTCTCATCTCCAGGGGTCCTACCTTCCCTTTCAGGCAAGGGGCAGTCAGGGTCTTGAGCCAGTTCCCTTCAGTCTGCCCAAAGCTCATGGATGGGTTCAGTCTTTTGGTTTAAGTTGGGTTTTTTGTTCTCTCTTTTTTTTTTTTTTCTTTTTTTCCTGTTGGTTTCTGTTGTGGAAATAGCTTGGGCATTTAATTTAAATAAATGTTGCTTCAGTCTCTTACAAATGTATTTCAGTTAGAGCAGGGCCATCAGCTCTACTTGGCTCACCAGTAAATCTCTCCTTCCTGCATTGCTACCAGCAAGTTACAGGTCTGTGCATTCCACATTAAGGTGTAGGTATTAGTAATATAAAGGTTCAAAAAATACTGTAGCTCATTAATAACTAGATATGGTGATTAATAACTGCTTTGGAATACCTGGTCTCCAACTTCTTCCTTCAAAGCAGACAGAACTCCAATATTCCCATTGGTTTCACTGGGCTTAGTTGTGAAAAACAATTCTCTTGGAGGCTATGGCTTGTAAAATTGAGAGTAAAACCTTATTTTCAGTTTTTTTGGAGAAAACATATGCAGAAGTATGCAAATTTCAATTTATTTGAGGTGTTTTGTGGCTTTTATTGCTGCTAGTGAGTTATTGTGATCAGAGATGCAGATTTCTTGCACTGTAAGATGTGTACTGTGCAGATTGTGATTTGGTATGAAAAGAACAAATTCTCTCTCTGAAACTAAATGTTTGCCTTTGTTCTTGAATCTTGCCTATGTCTCAATTTTGTCTACATTGTTTTTGCTTCTGTTTTTACATTGCCTCTCACCTGACTAAAAATAAAATCACCCACCCACACCTGCTTATTTAATAAAACAAAAAACAAGGAACAAAATGTACTGATGACTATCTCTTTTTCTTTAAACAGAGAGATCTAATACAACTTGCAGAAAATAATTCAAACAATGAGGTTGATGGAGCATTTCTACTTGAACAGATTTTGGTCAGATACCTTAGGCCTAGCAACAAACTTTGAGTTTACTGTACTATTTTTTTTTCTAAAGGGGAAAAGAAAAATGTAGTATTTACAGTCAACATTGGGAAAGAACCAGCAGTTACTGTGGGGTAACACGAAACAATAAAAATTACTTTGCAGCCTTATGATCCACCTATGTTTTAAACACAACAGCTTAGAAAACTTAGCTTACGAAACTGATCTGGGGGTTCCTAAATGGCTTGTGCAGATGTGGGATAAGAATTTGTGGTGTAAAGTGCCTTAATGTCCACTTGAGCATTCAATGCTGCCCTTGATGTAGAACTGATGAATTGTGGATGAAGAGTCATGGAGCTAGGGGTGAAGATTTATATTCTTTTTTTTTTTATATCTCTAGACAGAAGTGTCACGGGGTGACACTTGTCATTACGTGGCAGAGGTGAGATTAGTAATGACAAAATGGCCTGTCTGGTTATTGGCACAGAGGACCCAGTGACACTCCCCACCAAGCCCTGGCTCTGAGACTGAACTGAAGTATATCTTTGTGAAAAGATCTTGTCCTGGTGTAAGCTCTAGATGGATGGGGAATCTTCTCAATATCTTGATTAGTCATGCCAGTGGCTATTATCCTATTCTGTTGGATACAGTCTTTAACCTTTATTTAACGTCTGTTTCTAGTCGTTAATCCTTCAAGCATATCAACACAAGCCAGGAGCCATCGTTTCTCCTGTTGCTGTTGTTTTCCCTCTGAACCTTCTCATTGATAGGCAAAAGTGATTGATAGTCCAAGTCTATAGTGTGGGCCAAAAAGTAAACACATGCACTGGCCCAGAATTTTACTGAGACGGGTAAACAGGGCAAGCCCTAGCAGTGAGTTTTTCCATAATTAGTAGAGAAAAAGGTGATTGCAGATAACCAAGTTGTACAGTTGCTTTGCTGTCCCCCCTGCTGCAGGGATGTAAGCAGAGCTCTGGTGTTCCTGGACACTGGGTCAGCAGGAGGCGTGTTCAAAGGCATCAATTTTGAACAAGCTGGGTTTCAAGATTAACGTCAGGCTTCTTCTCTGGGATAAGCATCTTCTCAAGGCAGCTTATTGATATTCCTGTTCAAGGCAATAAACTGATGTTTACCAGGTGCTGCAAAGTGTTGAATTTCCCAGCATGTCTTCTAACCTCTGCTTAGCACCCTGCTCCTATTCAAGCAGAAAGCTTTTATTTGGGAACCAAGGTTTAAGTAGAATAACAAACTTAATTAAAATCTGTAAATGTTATTTTACCAGTGGGTCATGCACAGTTTCTGGGCTTTATTGTTCTCATTCGTTAGTAAAGATTTGCTAATTAAAATGTGTATATAAATATATGTGTAACTGTAGCAATGGAAATGGGAAACTTGAGAAAACTGAAGAATTCTGTTACAAATAATGTCATTATTATAGAGAACTGAGGCTATTCTTTGTTAATTCATATGTTGAATTAAATCTGGTTCTTGCCTTGCAACAATAGTTAACTCTGTTAAATGAGAAGATAAAAAAAAACCCCCAAAAAAAACCCCAAACCAGAAAATAAACACCTAAACTTTGAGAGACAGTTTATCTTGTGTTCATTCGTCTCAACCTGTACCAGAACATCTCCTATTTTAAAGAACACTGTTTACAGACCTGCTAGGTCATTATCTGTTCCATGATCTGAATGAATATTATAAAGTAAGCCTGGAAGAAACACTGTATATTACTTGCTTTTTTTCAACCTACACAAGAAAATGTGACTCTGCTTCTCCTATGTTTTAGGAGACTAATTCCTTATAGTTCTTGCGTATGAAACGGGCAAAATGGGCTTTTACTTTGGAAGCTGTTTCTAGATTTTTCTTGTAGATTAAAATATGTTAAATAATACAGGTTTTAATTTCTTTGCTTTATTGCTGATCATTTTAGGACTTTAATTTATTATTTCATATCAAGTATTTTTCCTGGCACTCAACCACAGTTCTGAANTATCTCAGTTATTTTGTTGATAAAACTGCAAATAAGAGTGTTCCTGTGGCAAGATAACCATACCTCACCTTCTGTCTTAAGTCTCAGCTTTTGTTATATAAAATCTATCATGTGCTGGTAGAGTTTAAAATAAAGCATAATTCTTCTTAATCCTAGAATTTGCACGTGGAGGGAGCAAAATGGAAGAATATTTCAAACTAACATGTTTTAATGAGTGTAAATGCCATTCTGGACTAAAAGAATCTTTCAAATTAGTACATAACTTTTATAGAAGCAATATAAATAAAAATAATGTTAGGATCTCAATAGCTGAGGTCACATAGATACGGATTTTTCATACTATTATAACATTTAAGGAGTCAGACTAAGAATTCGGAGGTGCTTTATGTACAGATATCTGTGGGCTTAACTGGTTTCATGGATCGCGAAGACCTGATTTTGTCAATGTGTCATTCAATGCATTTCCGTATAAGGAAGGGAAAATACAAGTAGGATTACCTGGAAGATAAGCAAGTGATTCAAAATGCTTTTTGGGTTGGTTTTCAGTTTCTTTCTTTATGCTGTAGCAATACAAAAAAAAAAACCCCTGAACTGTAACATAGTAAGAGAACCTATTTTGGCACTCCTTAGTTGCTGATATGAAAACAAGTATTAGCAATGTGAGCAGATCTACACTTTTCTCAAATCTGATACCTTTGATAAGTCTAATGGAATAAGTGATAAACTGGAGATGCCACCACCCTGGTTTTAATGTTTCAAAAAGTCAGCGGAGTTATCCCCAATGTATGCCTTTATTGTCTGGTCCTAATCCTGGAATTTTACTTTGCCAGTAATAAAAGAATGTGTTCTTATTGTCATAACTTGTCTGCTGCTGGAATATTAGAATGTCTTAGAACTTATTTTTCATTTCATTAGGCTTTTATTTGTGTGTTTTCTGAATTGTTTTTTTCCTATGGTCCCAAGGTGGTGTTTCTTACCTCATTCTGTGACAGTGTCTCCATAAGGACTTAATTTCCACTTTGTGATTCTTAACTCATGTAAAAAAACAAAACCAAACCCCAGAGACCTTATTGTGGGTATATTTTTTTTTTTAATTTAAGGTATGAAAAGATTCTTATCAGCTGTTGGAATTTGAAATTTATTCTATATTAAATTAACATATTAATGTTTTGACTTCTTAACAGGCAATGACTTTGGACTCTTAACTTCATGCTCTCACTGAGAATATTGATTCTACAGCGAGGAAGTAACAGTAAGTGTTTGTTATATCTTCTTTCCTCATTTTTTTTTTATTATTATAAGTCTTTGTGGCGTTTACTCTGGAAAGCCACCACGGCTGTGGCTATGGCTGATGCTGAAGTGCTATGAGTAGGTTTGCTCAGTGGATCAGGTGGTTCTTGTGCAGAATGTGTAGTTACCTTTCACAAAAATTAAAAACAACTTGGAGTGAAGGCAACATATAGCCCTAATTCTCAGTGCTTTCATTGAATGCCATAATTGTGTTGATGGAACAGCTTCCTGAAGTTCTTAAAACTACTAGAAATGGAAGATTTGCTGTAGCTTTACGGGAAGTTTTGCTGTGTTTTAATGGATAGCAGGAAACTTGGAAAGAAGAAAGTTATGTTAGAAGAAGTGTCAGTGTTCTGAAAGACCAAATGCTGGTACAGAACTGGTTCATGATAAGCTGTTTCCAGGTTATTGCATTTGATTTTTTTGCAGCCAGGGGGAAAAGCAGCACTGGACACATGTCATCAGCAGTCATTTAAAAAAGTCTTCGTAGTCTTTCAAGAAAATACTGGTTTTTGTAGCATTGTCCACAGGAACTTACTGTGCACATTAAGACTTCATATGCTTTGTAAATGGATTTATAACACATACCTGTGTATGACTGAATATTAAAGTAAAAGCATACCAGCTGCTTGTTTATCACCAAGGGATTGATTTGGGAAGCTGATGGCTCTTATTAGCCTCCAGTTTGGCTTCGGCTTTTGTTAGGCATTGATGAAGGAATGTTGGAGGGAGGCAGGTAGTCCTGTATGGAAAAGCAGAGTGTGATGCTGCTGGAGGGTGTTTCTGGCCTCAGGACACAGCTTGGGGCAGTGTCTGGGCAAGATCAGAAGTATAAGCCCTGCAGTGTTTGGAGGGTGTTGTTACAAAAGTGTATTAACACGACTTCTGCTTATTTGGTTTTGAACCAAGCGTCAGGTCTCTGCCTCTTTCCTAAACTCATCTCTGCCTGCCAGTGATCAAAATAAATTTTACTCATTCCCACCTCCACAAATCATGGTACAATGAATTGAGGTCAAAATAAAATTAAATCACTTATTAAAGAAGTATACAGAATATTCTTAAATCAGATTACCTGGGGCAGTTCTGGTGTGTATATATGAACTGGCACACATGTTGAACCTGTTGTTCACTAGTCCTTTAAGTAAAGGAAGAGTCAGTGATCCATGGGGGCAGAAATCAGCTTGAATTTGCAACAGGAAAATCATGGGCTGATGTAGGATGGGGCATCTTAAGAAACAAGTCATCAGCTTCCTGCATCAATTTCTCTTCATAAGATTTGTTTGGTTTGGGTTGGTTGGTTTTTTGTTTGGGTTTTTTAGGCCTTTTTTTGTTTATTGCTAGTGGTCTGTTGCATTTGAAAGCAGTGGAGAACTTCTGAAGGATTCTGTATAAATATTTACATAAATGCAAACTCCATCTATCCTTGTCATCTCAAACTTGTATAAACTACTTCCTGAGGCCAGTGTGGCCTGTGCAGGGGGGGAGGTGTTTGTGTGTCACATAATACTTCCTTTTTTTTTAAATATGCTGAGGGTGTTCAGGTTTTGATTTGTAATTGGTGCAATTGAAGTGATATTGGGGGTGGGTGGAAGCACAAAATCCGGCTATGACAGTATTTGCTCAAGGGGTTGAGTCTCTTCTGAAAAAAAACCCCAGGACTTGAGTTGCAGGTAAAATCAATAGGAAGCATTAGGCTTTCATTTTACAGCTTTGTGGTGAACTATTTTTTTTTTCTTTGAATCCCAGCTTTTAGTTTTAACTGGATGATATGTTTGTCCCCACACAATATGATGTTATTGAGCCAAGATACATCGCTTGCCTCTCAACTGAGCAGTGAAGAAATGTCAAAGAAGAAAATACCTGCTAGATATAGAGATTATATTTAGTTCCAACATAGTCAGATTAATGGTAAAGGTTCACAGGAGTTGCTTGGGAGACGGGGTTTGATCTTAGATGAGAAAATAGATTTTCTCCTTAATCACTTGCAGTTCTATCACTTGGATTAAAAAAAAAAAAAGGGGG
>VXBJ01007364.1:76785-126182 GCA_013400055.1 Nycticryphes semicollaris
CGAAGAGAGGCGTATGGGGCGAGGCGGGTGGGGGGGGGAACACGGACAACACTGCATTGCTTTCCCAAATGTGATCCTGAAATCCTAAAACTTGTTTGCTTCACCATCAGTAAAGAGTTTTACTTAAAAAAGTTATAAATATTTTTTGGTGATTTCTCAGGAATGCTTTCTGCACAGACCAAAATAATAGATAGTGAAACAATTCAGTCCCCTTCTTCTTTCTCAGTTTGTAGCATAGCTAAAGCATAGTTTATCCTGAAACTCAGCTGTTCTAATCCATGTAGTTTAAGGAGACCCCTTTGAGGATCGCTCCCCTGACTACGGATAACTTCTATTTCTTGCCCGTGTACAAATACTCTAGGACTTGAAGGAGATGAAGAGCAGCAGGGAGCCTGTTATCCAACTGTCTCTTTAGAGTGTGCTTGCTGGTTTCACTGGAGAATACTGATTAGATATTACATTTTTAGCATGTTATGCAATACTGCAAATAGTCAGATTTGATTGTGTTAGGGGGCTTATATTCAAACATGAAGGGAAAGCAATATATTATAATTGTAATTAAAGTCTCTAAAAAAATAAGTGGATATAGATACCCTCTTGGAAGTTTGATCAACAGGAGTATAATGTTAAAAAATAAAAGCTTTAAATACTTGAATAGATAAATTCACTGTATCCCTTGGAAAGAAAACCATGCAAAGACAGAATTGGCACTGGAGGCCCCATCCACCACCGTTGCATTACGCTGGTAAAATTAATCAAATAAACTTTTTTTATTTCTTCTTGTAACTTCTGTGTTCTGAAACTCTGGCTATTCTGACGGCTGTTTTATTTATATATATATATATATATATATATATATATATATATATAGGCAGGCACATCTGTTTGTGTGGTTTGTTTGGGTTTTCCGTTCTCCAGTAGGCTATCTGTGGTGGAATGTGGAAAAACTTCTCTACATCTTCATCTCATTCTGAATCAGAGGGGAAAAAATACATGGGATCTTGTTCCTTTTGGTTTTGTTTTTGTTTCTTTTTTTAACAGTACAGATCTGATTACTAATAAAAAGTTACAAAGATTGTTGCTTTGTGTAGGAAGAGCTAACAGTTATGTAAATCAAAGCGTTGACACAAATGTGCTTTTCTATTTGATTTCTTTAAAATGTTGGGAAACTGGATAAACCATTATTTTGTTTCTATGGAATGCCGTTTCCCCTCTCTTTTCATGAGTTACCCATGTATTTATGGCACTCACACAGTTCAAAAGCCTCTTGTTACAGGTAGACCCAGAGTGCAGAAATCCAGGACCTTAAAAGGAGGGTTGCTGTATTTAAATAGAAACTTTCTAGATTATGGTAAATTAAGTCATTTTGGAGACATCACTTTTATTTTACTCTCAGATGTAAAATAATTAGTGTACTCCAATTCAAGTAGATGAGACTTTTGTAGAGCGATAACTGGAAAAGAGCCTGTCATGCAATTCAACCAGATGAGCTTTGAGATAAGCGGATGAGGTATGCGGGTTTGGGGGATTTTAGCTTTTTTTTTTGCATAAAAGGAGCATTGTTAGCATAGAATCAAAATGATGATGATAGTCTGGGAGACGTGCTTTCAAGGGTAACTTTCACAAATGAGGGTCATAACTAAAAGCTCTTCAGCTAGCACAGCACACATTAAACTGGAAGAACAAACAAAAAGCTGGTGTTGGCAGATCAAAGAAAAGGAAAGCATAAAAGATACTCTTAGAAGATCAGTTGGCCTAAATATCAGAATTGTAGTAATATCTTTTCTGTCTTATTCTCTGTTTTATCACTTTCATGTATACCTTGATTATTTTAGCCACTGGTATCGTTTCCTTCAAAAAGTTGCTCATTTGTTGCCTGGAATTTAATGGGATAGCGAGTGTTGAAGCTTATGAGAGCAGACATATATTCTCATTTGAGAATAAAGTGTTATCAGTCTTAGGAGAATTAATTGAGTTCACATTCCAAGGGGAAAGGAATTTTTAGCTGATGCTCTTCTACTTTCTTCAGTTAAACTCTAGCAAAGGCAGACCAAACATTGAGGACTGCAGGTGGTATGTCGGTGTCATATATATATATGTATACACGTATATATGCACATGGACTTTGGTGTGTGATAGCTGTAGAAAGGGAGATAATATCTGCCTGTTTACAATAGTGCATTTGTACAGATCAGTCACAACATGCATTTTTGTATGATCAGTAGCTCGAAGGTTTGCAGGTGTAGGTGCTTCTGGACTAGATAATGACCATCTATAGCCTGAAGACTAAATCGGATCTCTCAACCCACAGGCCGTTCTCTGCCTCGCGATATTTTTATTTTTTTCTTTTAACTGAAATTCTTTCAAACAAATAGGGAGTGAATGAGACACAAGGCGAATTCTTCTTGCAGGACATGCTTTCGTAAGGCCTCTTTACTTTCTGCTTGGCTGCAAATAGGTCCGCTCTATAAGCAAAATAGTCCACTGAGTAAGAACTTCTGTAGCTTCTGATGTTGTGCTGAATATGCATGTTTAATTACTCATGCAATTAGCCTCCTGCACGTGGCTTGGGTTAGATGCCAGCCCCCTTGTTATGTACAAGTGTCCTACTTAAGAGGGATGTCCAGAGCTTTATTACAGCTGTCCTTCTGGTCACAGCGGAGATGAGGAGTCAGGCTTGAGGTTTTCAAGTGGCTCTGGGGGACTGTGCCTGGGTCCTGACTGAAGAGGAGCTGCTGGTCACGCTCCTGCAAGGGAACGTTTCCCTGATTAGGGGGAAATGAGCTGCTCTGTTACAGGGAAATCTGTCAAATAGACTCAAGTGGAGGTCAGTCTCTTCTCCCAAGGAGCAGGCAATAGGACAAGAGGAAATGGCCTCAAGTTGTTGCAGGGGAGGTTTAGGATGGATGTTAGGGAAAAAAACTTGTCATCAAGACTTGGAAGAGGCTGCCAAGGGCTGTGATGGAGTCACCATCACTGAAGGTATTGAAAAGCTGGGCAGCTGTGGTGCTGAGGGACATGGGTTAGTGGTAACTTCAGTGTTGGGGTAACGGTTGGATCTTAAAGGTCTCTTCCAGCCAAAACTATTCTATGACTGAGATATAACTCACTTGGTTTTATATCTTGAAATAAGATGGAATGAAGCTACCACAGAGCTTCTAGTTAGCTAAATGAAAACCTGGTTAGTGACTAGAGTTTTAGTAGAAATGTCTCCAGAGGAAAAAAAGCACTGGTTTCTAAACCATGTGTGTAAATAAAAATGGCGTCTTCTTTTGAATGTTCTTGCTCATAACTTTATATATTAATTTGCCTACTATAAATGAAATAATTCTGTTTTAGCATAAAGTATTATTCTCTTCTTGCCATAGGAGTGGAGGCAGGAACAAGTAAATCAGTGGGAACTTTCAGAAGACATTGTTGTGAGGAGTGTTATGTGCTGTACCATAAAAGCCACTGCTGGCTGCAAAACTGAATGGGACACAAATGTGTTACACTCCCAATATTAACTACAAAATTTGAAATTAACCTCAGTTTCTGCTTCCATTACGAAGTGCTGATTAGCATAAAGGAAACTTTGCCTTGGGAACTGAGGTAACTAACACAAAAAAAAAAAAAATAAAATCCAATCCATTTCCAGCTCAGGAAGGCTCAAAATGGAAATGGCTGGTGGGTAAGCAGTGAGGTGAGGATGATAGATATTTTCGGTTGTATGCTTCCCAGACATCTTTGGGCCAAATCTGGGGAGGGTGGGGGGGATATTGCTGGGCAAGGAGACCTTTGATTCACCACACACGAATATCGCCACAGGAATAAAAAAATTAAAAAACATTATTTCATATTGCTGAAGTAAAAACACGTTTTAATTGCTGCTTTCCTTCTGGAAGCCCTTTGTTCTTGAGTGGCAATTATGGGAATGATGCTGCAAGTGTGTTAGCTGTTATTTCTAATGCTCAGCCATTAGCCACTGCGCTGAGTTAAATTACGAGATTTTGATTTTTTCAGATCATCTGATGGTGCTTTCCCTCGAGCATCCCAGCAGGTGTATGCACAACAGGCTGAAATTTCCTACCCACCCACCACCTCTTTTTTTTTTTTTTTTAAGTAGGGAATATTTTTATGGCCTTAATGTGGTGAAACACACCCTTTAGAAAGGGGTTTTATGTGTCAGATGACTAGATGAGCCTATCGAGTCAGGGTACAAAGCCACGGGGTGGGAAGCACAATGTAGTGGCTTTGCCTGGAGACCTCCTGGCACTTGCTCTGCGCTGAGGTCCTCAACTTCATGAGTAAATCCCCTGCAGTCACTACAGCCCTATGGGTTTTATTTATTTAACAAACTAGTCCAGCAGCTGGACTCTGCAGAAACTTTTTATCAGTTTCTCCACAGTTAGGAAATAGCGCTTCTGTAGCGTTCAAATATGTGGGGTTGCCTTGTTCACTGTACGTGGCCAACTAATTTTAGAAGAATATGGGGTTCCAATGATTAGTATTGCACATAGCATATTTCCAAGTAAATGGGTATAATGCTGCATCAGCATTTCAAAGAGTCCTTGTGATTACTAAGGCCACAGAGGGGAGAATAAAGTGTGGAGAAGGTAATTAGAATGACCTTGCATTACCGAGCCGGTGAGCGGTGCTGGATCTCTGTCTGTAAGTAATGGAGTTTCTTTTCCATAAGATTCTGCTTATCAACAGCATATGTGTATAGATATCAATGAAAGCTAATGTGGACACGTACATGGGGATGTAAATAGCAAACCAAGTACTGTTTATATTTTCCTAAAGTGTTACAGTTTTAGCTGAGCTACTCACCAAGTACTCTCTTTATTGTCCTTGTCTTCATTGTAAGCTTTTAACACCTGGAAATGATTTTTGGGCAGCATATTCCTTAACTATTAATACATTAGCAAGATTTTCATGTTGGTGGTGATTTAAATCCATCAGTGCTCCTTTCCTAACAGTTTGGGTTACACTGCACCAGTACACATTCAGTTTAATAGCAGTTTATAACTTGCCATTCCTGAAAAGTTCTACGGAGGTAACACTGGATGCTAGATTATCTTTAGAATAGATTATTTATTAATACACATAATCTACAAATCCTTGTTTGCTGCTTAGATTGTATTTTGGTTTTTTGAATTAAGGAAACTGTCTTAAGACAACTATTAGAAAAATAAATTGCAGAACGCTGACAGCCTTCTGAAATATGCCTAGAGGAACGGTAATTTTAGCTGAGCAGTGAGATTTATGTTTTCTTTCTCCAATATTTCTGCCACTGACTCTTACTGTAACTACAGTACACTGGCCTGAGCTCCCTGAATATGCCAAGTTGTCTATAAGCAGCCTTTGAACACAAATCTTTAACTTTTGTGACTATGTCGTTACTGTATCGACACTTACCCAGAATGTGAAGTGATATAGTAATTGTGTTACACCTTACAGTTTTAGCTTTACCAATTAACTTAGCTGTTGATCCAAATTTACCTTGTGTCTCAGGTTTGTTTTGTTGGTATTTTCAAGCCTCTTGTTACTCTGTGTGCTGAATTGTTTCTGAATACGTTAATTTTCTAAGGAATAATGGGACTTTGTCTGAATTACATTACGTAAATTAATCTAAGATAATTGTCTAAATGGAAATTGCTGTGACCTCTGGTATGAGATTTTTGAAAACTAAAGCTTGTAAAGGGGTTAATTGGACAACATTTCCCACTGATTTTTGTTACTACTTCCAGCAAATGGATTCCTGTCAGCCCACTTTGCACCTGTTTGACAGTCTTTGTGGAAATAAGATCAGTAAAACAATATATATTATATACATATATACATTATGCTTTTATGGTAGAGCTGTCAGCTTTATATCCATGAGCTTTGCGTATTTTGTATGTCAACTAATAAACCACTTTACCCCTTCCTGAGGTGAAGAGATCCATGTACCCCAAATAACTTAAAAATCTTATCTGAGTGGGAAAATGACAAATGGATTCCCAAAGTATTTATCTTCTTGCTAACTCTCGTCGTTTTTCCAGAAGGAAAAGCTAATTGTCAGGCAGTGGGGGGGGGAAAGGTCTCAAGAGACAAAGATGTTGCTAAAAGCAGAATTTTCACCCCAAGTGTATGGTATTCCATGGAGGATTAATGTAAAAAGCCGATAATTGAGGCAGTATTAACTGTTTCAATGCTTATCAAAACAGGAAAGTGAAGTGGGAGCGTTTATTTGCAAAGGATTTCATCGCTGTCTGAGCATCACATCTGATTGCGGTGCCCCCTTTTAAACAAGCTCCATTGGTGGAATTAAAAACCAAAGAAATACTATAGACTCTTTGCATAAAG
Organism: Nycticryphes semicollaris; assembly: GCA_013400055.1. Lineage (NCBI taxonomy): Eukaryota > Metazoa > Chordata > Aves > Charadriiformes > Rostratulidae > Nycticryphes > Nycticryphes semicollaris. The sequence continues at coordinate 83,116 of VXBJ01007364.1, forward strand.
AGCGAAGCTAAACATGAGGCTGACTGAAATGATGAGGTTCCCATTACGGGCTGATTTGATTGCATGAGCTGGAGCAGTTTACAGGGAAGGGAAAAGATTAGCCAACTGCCTGGCTTTTCTTTTGCAGTTATTGAGGAAATGTTTCATTTTTGACATTTTTCTTATTCTGAGTGAAACGTTAACTTGGGATTTATCATCTTGTTCTGTACAATAATTATTTAAAAAAATACTTCTATTTTAGAGTAATATAATCTGTTGTCTAAATTGATATCTTGAAGTTTCTATAGATCAGGAAATTGCTTTCTTTCTTTGAGACTTAAACTTTTAAAATCCTCTGCATTCCATGCTTGTGTACTCCCATGTTCGTGTTTATTAACTAGGATTAAATAATTGTTTCTGCATCCTTTTGTAATTTTTGAGACCTTCAAGAGTTTTAATCAGTTCACTCCGCTGTATGTAGAAGCAGGTCTTACAACATAACATATTCAAACAGGCCTGAGAAGAAATAGTTTCCAGGACAATTCAAAAGTATATTCAGATGAGAAAACTAAGTATAATACAGTGTAGTGTTATTGCTCACGGGCAGAGTTGTTTGGGTTTTGGTTTGGTGGGGTTTTTTTAATTTTATTTTATAAGCTTAAGTGTTCTGGGAATCTTTATGTAACTGTGTACTAGTAGAAATGATTCCAGGAGCGATGAGGCACATGTTCTCAACTATTTGCTGTCTTAGTTCTAAATGATTTGACAAAATATTCCCAAGGAGTTTTATTACTCTTCCTAGTTTTAATGTGTAAGTAGTCTTCCTGTGGAAAAATACCTAAGTATAGCTAAATTAAACTTCTGCTCTTTTACTGGCTTGTTCAGAATACAAGTTTTCAACTTTTTTTTTTTGTCTCAAATGATTCCAAGCTTGCTTGATCTTAAAAAAAGGAAGTTTGTATGAATTAATACTACTTAGAGTATCTCAGTTGCCACTTCCTTGAATGTATTATGTTCTTTTTTATACACAGTGAACTCCTTAACAATGTGATCTATAGGTAGATGATGGGGGGGTGCTTGGTAATTCCAAGGAATACAAGAGCATCTGGAAAAAAAAAAATCCCATAATCTGAAAAACCATTTTATTAGAGCAATTCACAGGGAGTTACGTAAAGAATCATAGCATTAAAGCAGAGGCTGGCTTTCTCTAAGAAATCAATGATGATGTTCTCCGGCTATAGCTGTCTAATGGCTCAAGGTGAGGATGAGAGTAACAACCTGGTTTGAAAAGGAGGAAAAATAAAGATAACTTTATTCGGTCTCTTTTGCTGTGTTGCAGCACCACTACTGGTCTGTCTTCGGTCACTATTTGGAATTTGGTGAAGTCTTGGGTTACTCCAGCTCCCCACTTCAGTCTCGAGGTGGCTTCAGCCTGTAGATCTATGGTGGATATCCCAACTCAACCCAGCCCAGAGGTTTCCTCTTCCAGCTCTCAGCTCTGTTGCTTGAGAACTTTGGGGATTGACAGAAGGGGAATCTCTGCTGTTATAGAGATCACGCTGATAAAAACATGCAATATCAAAAATAACTCAGCATTTCATATCCAGTGGGGAAGAATTTCAGAGGTTATGTATTCTGATTCCAAAGCAGACTAAATAGCAGAGATAAGTTATTACACAAGCTAGAATGATTTTGATTTCTTTTCTGAAATATATTGAGAGATTGCAGGACCACGTTATATGTTAAAATCTGTCATGCTTTGTAAGCAAGGTAAGCTTGGGAATTCTCTTCATTAAAATAAGCTCCCCTTACATGATTCCCTTAATAGATTGTGCAGACTTTCAGATCACTTTCTTAAAGCTTAATTGGACTTGAAAACTGATTCCACTAAATTTGACTTAAATGTGTTTTGTGTTAAGCTTGTTAAAGTAAGAATAGAATATGTAAGTAGGAGCCTGGAAGTGTTGCTGAATTCCAAGTATTTAAAGTGAGAACTATCAACATGTAAATTATTGAGCTGTCAGATGAAATGAAGCTGGATATTTTTAAGTGATTCACATGCAGATTGTTACAAAAAGGCACAGGTTCTGCACTAGCAAAAATCAGGAGCTCAAGTTAATGCTCATTACCTTTCAAAATCAAAGGAACAATAGGAAGAGGGTTTTTTGTAACTTAGCTGTGCTGACAGAGTATTAGGTTAGTTCTCTTTTTAACAATACAACAGAAGTTCTAAAGAAACATCTATTTGATGTACACATACATTCATTTCCTTAGTTGTTAATCTTCATGGATATAATTCTGTATGCTGCTGAATATTGCAGTAGTGTGGTTTTGCAAAATAAAATTTAAAAAAATACCTTGTTGACCTTTTTGTTGTTGATGAGAAATTAAGTAGTTAATGCTGATAAGTTGTCCAAGTGTGTAAGTGAAATAGTCTTGCTTTATAAAGCTGAATGCAGCTCTTCCCACATTTTGGAGCTCTTGTTCCAGACTTTCAGCAGAGCAAATTCTGTGATACTTCTTTTGGAGGATTTCTCTCACTGTGAAGACTGATTCTAAAAAATAGTCTGAGGTGACCTTTTTTATAAGTTTGAAAAATACTCTAATATATGTGAGTTGCTAGTCTTGTATGCTAATTCATAAAAATTGCTTCAGAATTCCACTAATATGAGATTAGGGGGTCCCTTTCTGTGATTTAACCATGTAAAACACTTCTCTCTGTACCACATATCATCCTTTGCAGGCTGGGAGGGATGAGGGAAGAAAGAAGGCTAAATTTTTACGAAATATGGGGTTACTGAAAATATCCCAGGTAATTCTAAACTTGTCTGACTCAACCTCTGAGTTACAAGAAGCATTTCCACTAATGCAGCATGGGTAGCTTGATCTACAGTGGAGTTGACATAGACATACAACATTAACCCTTAAAACTGTCAGCCTTGTAATTGCTGTTTCTGATTCCTTTTTTTTTTGAGCTGATTGCTGTGTAATTTGCAAATGCATGTTGCCGCTCTAGAAAGTGAAAAATTTGGGGATTTATGAGTTTATTCGTCTCAGGTGCAAACCAGTTTTTCTAAACCAAGCAAAAGCCCCAAAATACCTGCTTGTCCCACCCATCTTGACGCTGTGTGTTGTATCTGATGGGCTGTATCTCATCTTGGGAGAGGTGGGGAGAGTGCTTCAAGCAGCCATGCCTTCCCTGTCTTTAAGCCAATTAATTGGTATAAAAGCAGGTCCTTAGGGAAGACAAGCTAAATGACCAGCTCTGGAGAGCCTATTTGTGTCAACTTGTCAGCAGTTTCCATTTGTGTACTACCAAAATTCTTTAACACAAACAAAACACAGGATACATGAACTCAGGCTTTTTATGCAGTATTTCAGAGACAGTTGTGTGAAAACTTCCTCCTTTTTTATTTCTCCAATTCTTCACTTTCCTAAATCAAAGGAAACAAATATTCCTTCATCTTCAAGATGCAGTAGCATTTTGTATTAGGAGACTTGGATTTCTTCTCACCAGTATGACTGCAGGCGCTTCATTAAATCACAATAACCTGAGGAGCTGCAGCATTTAGGCCAGTGCAGTAGGTGATGTGAATGTGTAAGAGGTTTCTGTTGGACATTTTTGAAGATGCATGGTCAGAAATGTCTACTCACTGAAGAGTTTCTGCTACCCCTGTTCTTGTTAAGCTGTGAAACCAAACTGTGTTTTGAGGTTCTTGTACTCTATTGGTCTGGTTTTGTGCAAATCACTGCTGCTCAGTGCTTGTTTGTCTTTATAAAACACCACTGCTATTTACTTCCTTTGAACTGTTAGTAAGAACTAGTCAGCATAAGATGTTCTTAGAAGGTTTCACCCTCTGTTTGGAGTGGGATGTGTCACTGTTAGGAATAGGACTGCCCTTTCCCTACTCTGTCAAATGCAACCTGCTCCTTTAAGGGACAGGGGATGGACCTGCCTGTCAAAAGTGCTGTGTGGTAATGCCTGAATTAAACCTCCAGCTCCTGAAAGATGATGGGGCAAGGAAATGCTTTGTGGATACACTGGTTATAGCAAGTAGTGACTGCAGCTCTGGGGGAATCTATCATTCTGTGAGTTTGCATGATTTTAGTATCTCTGGGAATGCCAGTGATTACTTGCAAAGTAATTGTGACTTTTGGGACTGTTAAAGCCCACAGAATAAAGTGCTGGTACCAAATAATAGGAACGAGGCGAGTTAAATGGGAGCCTATTAGCTGGNTCAGATTCCAAATTTTGATCACGTTCTTTAAAATGGGCACTGGGAATTCTATTTTATTAAGGAGCTACTCTATCTTTATACTTGCCCTTTCTCAGGGATCCCAATTCATGTGCATGCATGTAAAATAAGCTTACTCTAAATTTAACGTTAACCTACTATATTTGTGGTGATGTAATCCTATAATAATTTAAAGTTGACACCCAAAAAAAATCAGGAAATTTCACAGCTAGGAAAAACCAAATTGGTTTGTCATTGTGCAATTACTCAATATTCCCTTAATCTGTGGTTCTCAGATGAATTGTGTTGTATTTTAAGAATAGGAACATAGGCTTCTGATGAACTAGTGTCATGGGACAGCTGAATCTTGGACTTGGTTTTATCTGTATTTTGTCACTAATTTTCAGTAAAGTAAATGGACTTTAATATAATCAAAATCCTCAGGAGACGTGTGCTCCTGTTCTTTGAAAAGTGTTTTGTACTTTTGAGATGGAGTGGTATAAATAAAAAAGGCATTTCTTTCTAGTATAGGGAAGACAAACTTATTTACAGCTTCACATGTGAAACTGAAATTTAAAGAAGGAATTTTCAAGGTGAGTGGTAGGTTCTGTAATATCATTTAAAAGGGAAAGGTTATTTACTTGTAGATGAGTATGCCATGCTAGTAGTTTGCGTAGAGAAAAGCAGCTGTTATTTTGGGAGGCGTAATAAATGTTCATTTGTTTACTGTTTTCTTAACCTCAATTTCTGCACAGCTAAATTTTGAGGGTGAATTAGGTACATCACTGTAGCTCAAGAAAGCCAAGTAGTAAAACAACTGTATGTTCTCTTTACCCGTGAAATGACCGGCAACGCGCTTGGTGCTAACGCAAATTAAGAGCCACAGAAGTAAGGTGCTGCTCCTACTTGAAGCCTCTGCTCTCTGTGTGACTTAGCCTCTCTGGACATCAAGTGGAATCACTGGGTATCTGTGAAAACTGGTTTACAAGAGTGAGATGCAGCTCATGTCCCTGAGCTTCCACTGCAGGGAAGCTCTTTGGAGGCCACCGTTCAGCAGCAGGCTGGATCTGACTTTAAGGCTCCTATTTAGAAACACAGAATTATAGAATGGTTTGGACTGGAAGGGACCTTAGAGACCATAAGGTTCCACCCCCATTGCCCTAAGCAGGGACACCTTCCACCAGACCAGGTTGCTCAAAGCCCCAAGGTTCCCCCCTGGCCTTGAACCCCTCCAGGGATGGGGCAGCTATAGCTTCTCTGGGCAACCTGGGCCAGGCTCTCACCACCCTCACACCAAAGCGTTTCTTCCCCAGATCTTACCTAAATCTCCCCTCTTTCAGTGTCAAACCCTTTCCCCTCAACCTGTGGCTCCATTCCCTGATCCAGAGTCCCTCCCATCTCTTCTGGAGCCCCTTTAGGGACTGGAAAGGGCTTAAAGGTCTCCGTGGAGCCATCTCTTCTTCAGGCTGAACTCCCCCAACTATCTCAGCAGAGTGGCTCCAGCCCTCTGAGCATATTTGTGACCCTCCTCTGAACCTGCTCCAACAAGTCCATGTCCTTCTAATCAAGAAAGTTGCAGCTACATGACAGTAAGTGCTGATCCAGTACGAAGATATTCTGCTAACTCAACGGTTTGCTGGGAATTTTGACAAGTTAACGTTCTTGTCAGGTTTTATGCCAGGTTGACTGTTTTCTGTTCTGCTATAGCTTTATGCTCTACACTGGTTACATGACAGCTATCACAGAGGCTGTGTTGTCTGCACCACCTAATTTGAGGGGAGAAATGTGGTTGTGTTCTCGTGTCTAATCCAAATCGCATCCGTATCGCTGCACGCGGATCCAGTGTTAATGGCTGTAGAACTAGAGCGTCAGAACATGAGGGTTTTTTGGATGGTTGTCTCTTGGCTAGGATGGGTGCAGGACGAACATATATCTTTGCAAAAGGCTCAGGTTTTACATACATGGTATAAAAGCATAGGGAGAGCATAATAATCTCTAAATTGGAGAGGGACGGAGCAAGTAGTGTCTTGCATTTCGCTACCTGTCATCCTGCTCTCTTCCTGTGTCCATCACACCTACCCGTTTTCCCTACATAGCATATGTGCATAGTCACAAGGAAGATAAAGTTTGGTAGGTAGACATCAGCAGGAAAATATGCTCATTCGTCTCAATGGAGTTCGGAAAATAATAGTCTCTCTATCACTAACGAAGTGGTGGAGGAAGACAAGCAACTCTCGTGTTACCACAGATCAATTTTTATCTATAGGATGTAACTTTGATAATACTTTGGAAATCAATCACATTTTAAAAAAATATATATATTCTTGGTTGTGATTTATTGTGCTGGATCTAAAGGATGTGACACTTTCCCTACTGTTTACGCTCAATTTATTTCTGCTTGTGTTGCAGACAACACTACTGCTGTAGTGCTGGGTTGTGGTTTTGTGTCTGAAATGATACAGAACTGGATACTGCATCAGGCTGAGTCGTCTTTGAAATATCAGATGGAGTCAGACGTGAATAGCCGAGTTTTTCTTTAGTGATGGAACTTACAGCGCAATGCAAGTTACTGAGTGGACTTTGATTTCTTAATTTGTACACAAAGAAGCTAATAGTTGTGCCCAAACTGAAGGTATGTACAGGCTGTAAAGAATAAACATAAACTAAATGAGTTGGTAAACTCATTAATATAGCAAAATATTCTATTAAAATATAGATATATAATACTTCTTGAGGGCAACATCTTAAGTAGTGATGCCCAGATACTAGGGATGACTGAAAGCTTTATTTTCTCTATCTCTCCTTAGTAATTCTGAGACAACAGCTATGATTTCAGCTTTAAAAATTCAATACTTCTCTCTCTTTTCTCTCTTTTTGGCAAGAAAAGGCTCCAGGATGAAATCTGGTCTCTGATATAATTTTTCTATCTCTTCTCTCCCCTTCCCTCCCTCCTCTCAACTAATCATGGTTTATCAGCAGTTAAATCATTTTATCTTTCCATGGCTTGCTTCAGTATGGGGGACAGGGGTGTAAGAAGGGCAGCAAATGGGGAATTGAACTGAACACACCTCCTGAATGGCCTGTGGAAATTATGGAGATGGATTTCTACAGGCTTCTAGCAGTCATTTCCATTATCCCAGTGCTCCTGCCTTGAATTTTCCTAGACTGGACACAGGAACCACACATTTAAACACTGTAAAAGGGTATGCAAGCATAAAATGCACATGCATATATATATACACACATACATATTCCTCCCTTGTTTGGAAAACTACTGCTATTATCTCTTACATGCATTAGCATTGGCAAGCATGCAAGTCGTAAAAATCACTGACTCCTATTTTTTTTTCCTCATCCCATATAAATCTACTTTTGTTATTATTTATAATAATGAAATAGTAAAACAAAACCAGTCGATTATATTTTTTACCAAAATCCATAGGTAAGCATTGTGCATAGCAGTGTACTGGTGGAGGAAGAGTTTGTGATATTGTTGTGACAGGAACAGCTATTTTCAGTTGTTTTAAAGTTGGAAAGATACCAGTATCCTTTCCATATATTTAAAATAGAAGCGGTTGGATTTTGACTGAAAGGCAAAAGAGCAGTACATGGAGTTCTCATTTCCCAAGTGTACTTTGTTTGCAAAGCAAGAATTTTCTTTAAAATTGCTACAGTTAATGTTTCACGACCAAGTTTGGAGCTTCCAAAAGCTGGGAAGTAGACTTAATGGTAATGTGAAATAAGACTAAACAAAAAGAAAATATATGTAACAAGCAGCTGATTTATTTTTTTTTCTGACAAACTGAATTGAACAAGAATTTCTTTTCAGAATCACTTTATTTCTTGCTGTGTAAAACTAGATGTCTCTTTTTATTAGGTGTCTGTAACATGTTCTTCAGTTAAAAGACCTACAATAGATACCAACATTATGTATTTCCAATTTGTGCTAGAGGGCATAAATATCTAGAGTGAGGATATACTTTTATGAGAGAGGGGTTATCTATATATATTTATGAAAGAAAATACTATCTACTGACGATGCATAGAATTCCACGATGATTTTTGTGGAAAAAAAAAAGCCAAAACCAAAGCTGCAGGAGACAGAACTTAGTTTGACAGATTCCACGAAACACATTTTATGGCAAACTGGGAGGTTACTGTACCTTTCAATAAGTAATCTTAAGTACTCTTCAAAGTGGATAACATTCTTACTTAAACATGAGAGGAAAATATACTGTTAAACTGAAGATGAAAAAGGCTTCCACCATAACTTAACCTGAGCATCCTTGTGTTATGAAATGGTAGTGTGGAATTTTAAATATGGGATATAACTTACAGTGTGCCTTATCTCTAATGAGCTTTACACTAATAGAGGATCTATTGATAGGAATGCTATTACTTGGATCCGTGTTCCTCCCAAGTTCTGCAAGAATTGCTACAGGGAAGAGACATATTTTTATCAAATACTTCTCTTGTATTCCGTGTTATGATGCTTCATTTCTGAGTTTGAAAGAAAGAAGTTACAAGTAGTTGAATTCTAGCATGGTCAAACTACCTTTTACTCCTTACTCTTACTTTTATTCCACTCCTAGTAGCACTACATGGACAGATGTATGTGTTTGTTTAAAAAAAAAAAAGTGGAAAAAAAAAAGCCAAAACACTATTTTGTTTGAATGCTGGGTATACTGTGACTCTTCAGCCTGAAGAAANTCTACAGTACTGTTTTACACTCAGGAAAAGTCTTAAGATGTTTATTTTTTGTATTGTGTGTATTAAACCTGGTATGGGTATGAGTCAGATCAGTGCAGAGTGTGTTAGAAGATGCCAATGAATAAACTATTATCTGGGCAATTCAAAATGCCTTTACCGAGTGTACCGGTGGGGCAGCGTTTACTTCAGTTGTGTTTGTTTTTTCCTGAAACAGTTGCATTTTTAGATGTAGTGTTGTTAGACACAGTACTGCTTTATATTCAGAATATTCAGAAATGCCAGCAAAATTGCTTTTTTGTAATCCTCTGCATCACTGACGACTGTATTGAAACACCCTGTCTGTTTGTTTAGTGGAGATTTGTTGGGCCAGCTACAGATGCGAGTTCTACAAGATCTTCCCGAGAGTAGAGTTTTAATTAAAACAACTCTTTTTACCCCAGCTGTCAGTGCAACCCGTATGAAAGGCAAAAAGCTTGTTTTCAGGGAAGAATTTGAATGTTTTGCTCATCCTAAAGTCTATAACCACAAAATAAAATGAAACATTGAATTTTCTACCTCTCCAAATTCTTTCTCTCTTACCCATTTGCAGTCACTTAGGCTTGCAGAAGCCATTTTAGCACTTTCTAAAGCTTGCTTTTTTTGTAAACAGCAGTTTACAATGCACATTCACTCCATTCAGCTGGAAAATATTTTGCAGGAAAACTTTGAAGATTGTTTTAATCTAATCCCTGCTTTACAGGCAGCAGGAGTTGCACAGCACTTTCTATTACAGTGGGGGTTTTATTCCGTATTTATTTATTTTTCATATGAAGTAATATCTCGAAGATGCACATTCTTACGGATTCAAACCTTCCTTCAAGCTGGAAGGTAGTTGACTGTCGCCTTAAAAACATGTCACAAAAAGTAGAGAGTAGTTTGAAAATAAATAAAAAAGGGGGTTTAGGTAATTTAATGCTTAAATTCTCGTTTGTCTTTCCACTCACTATTGCTTCAGGAAAAGATCAGGGTTGAAATGAGCCTTCCAGATCAGGAAAAAATGGACTTCATAAAACATGGACAGCATTCCCTTGAGAAAGGAGTACATGCTTGACCTCTGGGATCCTAGACATTTCATGACGTGCTCAGCATGTGTGTCTGCTGAATTTTACACACAATTTGCCCAAACCTGGTAGCCCAAAGTCCATTCTGATCTTCTACCCTTCTTACTAATGCTGGCTTTCTGCTTGCCCCAGCAGTAGCTAAGCACAACAGGTGAACTTGTCCTCAAAAATACTTAACAAGAAATGAATTACTGAATACTTACATTTGATGTCACCTTTACTGGTTTTACAGGGCTTGACTTCACTTCTAAAAGCAGATATGAGACAACTCCTGTTTGTTTAGTTGTTATTTCATGACCATTCTGGAAGTTAAGAACTTCAGAAAGTCTCTCTCCTTCAACATTGATTTCTAGTCTTTGACCATAGAACATAGGTCTACCTATTTTTTTTATTTTCTATTTTTTTGGTGGTGAAATGGGTTTAAAAGATCATCCTCCCAAATGTTTCATCCTGTTACTGCTCAATGTTATGTACCTGTCTTGCTGTTTTAGCAATGAATCTGTAATTTCTTTTGAAGTGCTCTTCCACAGCAGCCTATGTGACTGGTATCTGCCTTCAGTCTTCTTACCAGAGATGAATTTTACTCTGAGGGTGATGGACCACTGGAAGAGGTTGCCCAGGGAGGTGGTTGAGGCCCCTTCCCTGAAGATATTCAAGGGGAGGCTGGGCAAGGCCCTGGGCAACCTGGTCTAGTTAGGGGTATCCCCGCTGACTGCAGGGAAATCGGACCAGATGACCCTAGAGGTCCCTTCTGGCCTGGACCGTTCTATGATTCTATGAACGGGAGTTGTGTGGGTCATCTATAAATGCATTTCTTCTGGGCTTAACACAAGCGGCTTTAGGGCAGTGTGTTAGCATATAAAAAACAAACAAAACAAACAAAAAAAACCTGCTAAGCAGGTTTAAAAATAATTTGTTTTACTACTTCTGTTTGTAATAGCTGGGCTGGAATAGCCTGTCCTTAGGAGTCAACAAGTCTTAACGACGGGGAGGAAGAGAGGGAAGGACAGCAAGCCAGAACTTCATCAGCAATCAGATTGGCTTAGATTGGCCACAGAATCACACTTTGTGTATGGACTCCTGTTTTAAAATCAGCCAGTAATCTGGTTCCAAATCCAATGTTTTGGGGGTTTTGTGGGTTGGTTTGTTTTTTAATTTGAATACATTAAGCTTCATAAGAAAAGAAACTTGGGTATAGCTGTAGTGGCTGAGAGAACAAAAAACTGTGGTGTTTGAAGATTGGTTTACGCTATTTGGAAGCCAAGATATTATGGAAAAACTGGCTCAGTCTTTTCTTCTTTTGAAAAGGAAGCCAAAGAAGTTTGAATGACAGACTTGGCACTTCTCAACAAAGCCAGGCTTTGCAAGGTACCTGGTACTCAGAAAACCTGCTCAATGTTGACCCCTACAAATGTTCTCCTGGGTTCTGTGGAGTTCAGATACTCACCCTAGAAGACAGCTTTAACAACTAGGTTTGCCCTCTGCTGATAAAGGAAACTGAGCATCTGCTATTCAGAAGCCATGCTGTTTTGTAAAAAGAAAAATATTCATAGTGCTAGAAAGCATGATTTTTTGCGTGTGTGTGTCAGGTAATCATGAAGACATTCCTTCATGCAGGAGGAGCGTTGCTTTCAGCACACGCACTTTATCCAGTAATTCAAATGAAAAATATGTTTGCAATCACTGTGTTTGCATGAGGTACTCAAATCCTGGAAACACAGCTGAAGGAAGAAACTTTGCACTGATAGAACTCAAGATCCTATAGACCTTTGGTCATCAAAGAATGTAAGGAGGGACATTCTTTGTTTCCTAAAGAGTATTGCATTAAGACTGCTCAGGAGATGCCTGTGGTGTTTTACCAGCTCTTCCTACAACTGAGAGGTTCGGGAGCTCTTTAAAATTAGAGGAAGTAAGCTTTCATGGACTGGATATAAGTTTATATGATGTGATAGGAAATACAGTAATTTATTCAATTTTATCTTTCTACCCTTTCAATTTCCTAGTAGCTATATTGAATCAATCCTTTTGTGCTTACTGAAATTTGAAGGAAATGTGAGAGTTTTATAAATTTGGAAAGCATACACCCAGGAAAGATGTTTTTTTTTTTTTTTTTCTTTAACTTGCAAAACAAAATCAGTGTGTTTGCATGTAATGATTTGCAAACCAGGAGTTCAAATTTAAATAGCAAGAAAAATCCTGAATAATTTTATGAAACTTTTCTGTCTTTTTTTTGTTTGTCCGTTTTAGTTGTGTTTTTGGGGGGGTTGTTGGGGTTTTTTATTCATTTTATCAGTAAATGTCAATAATTCTGTCCTTTTTTATTTTTCCCCTCAAAGGAGAATTCATACATTGTGGGAAGAAGGGGGGATGGCCCTTTCTTTTGCCCACTCTACAGAATTTGGTGTAATTCCTGGAGTGAGAATGTAGCAGAGGAAATGCTCCCTCTAAAGCGCTGCCCTGTGTGTTTTATTTTGGGTTTGGAACACCAAGGATAGTTTAAGTGCTTGTTAACAACAGTTTCAACTGTCTGATGCATTCCCATTATGATGAAATTATCTAAAATTAATTTTCATAATACAAAAACTGCAGTGATTTTCTACTGCAGACTGTTAAGGAATCACTAGTAGGCATTATCTAAGAGGAAGTTACTTGGTTATTCTTTAGATAAGCATTTTTTTTAGCATAAGTTCTTAGAACGATAACTAAGGCATCGTCTTTGTGTATGCTAGGGTGCAGGAGTGTCTCTGAACAGAGACTGCAAACATTAGGGTGTAAGAGTTGATGTGATTTTTCTCTTCCAGTTCTAGGTCGGCTCTTCTCTAAAGCAACTTGGAGGGGGAAAAAATAGTGATAGAATCATAGAATTGTTAGAGTTGGAAGGGACCTTAAAGGGCATCTGGTTCCAACCCCCCTGCCCTGGACAGCGACACTTCCCGCTAGACCAGTCTGTTCAAAGCCCCATCCAGCCTGGCCTTGATCATTAAATCATGTTCATCACTAGTCATTTCAGTCAGATTTAAGCAGGACTTATTGGAGGCAGAACTAGGAATATATCGTATTACCTTTAATGTGGTGTTGTCTCCCAGTGAGTTTAAGGACCAATTTAACCTTCAGTATCCCTTTTTGCATGATTAAAAGGCTTTATTATTGAAGACCAATCTTTCTGTTCAGATTATGTGCAGAAAAACATCCTACAATAAACCTAGATCCTTTCCATGTCTCTCAAACTCCTTAGACTTTTTCACAGTGCTTTCTAGGTCTCACCTCTGCACTTTATGAGACTCTTGGCAGTGTGTTACCTAATTCCCTTAGCCCTTCAGAACCAAATGGATAAGGGAAAAGGTGTTCTTGAACTGCTTTAGGACCTCACATAGACTAACCAGCAACCTAAGCACCAGAGGTAGCTCTCAAGCTGTTCCTCAGTAGGCACTGCCTGTTCAGCTGGTGATGTGTAAATTCAATATTGTAACCACTGGGAATTTAGTAAAAACACATAAGATAGTGGAGGAATTAATGTAAAACAATTGCAGCAGCCTTGCTTCCACAGGTCAAAAATCCTAGCTATAAAGTAGTATGGAAGATGGCCCGTATTTCCAACTCAGATACAGCTAGTTCTTCTTCATAAGATTAAAAATTACATGAAATCATGTTTTTCATATATATTTAGCTTCCATTGCTGCGATAGCCAAGTTATATGTGTGTGTTTTCTGATGAGTGGCTGAGGGAACTTGAGTTGGGAGGGAACAGAGGCACACCAAGACCTCTGTTGTTCAGCACTGGAGATGGTTTATATCATTCTTTTTCTCATAACATTCCCTGAGGCCCAAGTCATCTTTCTGTCTCAAAAAAGTCTTTACTTCTGTCTACATTTACAGATTTATTTTCTTGTTTTGTTGCAACTTAATTAAATAAGTCTAGCCATTTTTCTTCCTTAGAGATATTTGGTCACTTTGAAGCTTTCTTTTACATAAAGGTATGTAATATGTAAAACAACTGCAAAGATTCTTCTCACCTTCCCATGGGACTCTGAATTGACTCCATCCTTTCAGTTTTCCAATGGACCAGTTGATCTTTTAGTCAGAAATCCCTGCATTCTTTTGTCAAACAGATAAAAAAAACCAACCAAACCCCAAAACTATGCACAAGATTTCTTTCATGGAAATGGAAACATGTACTGAGTCTTAATGTCATTTTAACTGTGGGATTCTTAGGGTCTGGGCATTTTTTGGGAGGTAGGGGAGGAGACGAGAAGAGTCAGGTTACATAGAATTAAATGACTGGGTTACATTGGAAATTAATTTAACTCTCCAGTAGACCTTATTATTTAATGTTTATAACTTGTCAGAGTATTCCAAAGACTGAAGTCTTCAAGGTCTCAGCTGACAGTTACCTCACTTCTATAAATCTTCATGGATATGTTATTTTTTTTTTTTTAAAACTGTTGCTATCTCTGTCTGGAAGTGGAAAGGACTGAACCCCAAAGATGCAGGTTTTCTCATGGAAAGCCATTGGAATGTCTAACACTATACCCAGAGATGTTAATGATGCTTTTGGTCACTTCAGAGCCTTAAGCAATATCATTAACTGGAAATGTTGGTCTGTGGAATGAGGAGAGAAGATGACTGAATTGTCTATATGCTTTCATCAGTCCTTAAACTTTCATCTCAACTGACCTGAAATAAATGGCTGAGAGGTTTTATCTTTTCTGTGTTAGTTTCAGTTGGAAAATGCTTCCAATGTGTATTCAAGCAACTACCTCCCCAAAAAAGGGAGAAAATATATTATATCTTATGGTATTTATTTACTGGCTTTGAGGGATCTGAAATCAGTCCAAGGAAAGTTCCAGTGGAGCATCTCAAAGCAAACTTGTGTGGCCCAAAGAGGAGATGAGAGGAGGTAACTGAGGTGCTATGTCTCTGCTATCAATGGGCTGATGCCAGTAAAGCCATATTCTTGCTTTCCTCATCAGGAAGAGTATAATAAACTTGCCTTAAAATTGTCCAGTGGTAACAGTTTTGCCAAGAAATTATCCAAAACTTCATGGAACAGGTACTATACTTGTTATCCACAGTTAAGCAAAATTGACTTTTCCAAAGGCTGAAATGCAACTTTAAGCCTGTATTAGGAAAGGACAGAAATTATCTGCTTCCTTTTGCTTTATACAGGCAGAGCACTATAGTTTTCTTAATATTTCCCTTAAAGAGGTAGCTTATTCTGTGGAGCAATGATTTAACTCACACTGAGTATTGTGGTAAACTATAAGGAGATACGAGCACTGTTCTCTTTAAGGCTACAGTCTGGATGGTGCCACCTTCAAGGCTTATGTGTCCTTTGTCCAAGTGAAAGATGATGTTGCAACACAGATGTATGACAGTTATCCCAGCATCCTTGCAGAGACAAAAAAAAACCTAGATGCTTTCTCACGTAGATATAAGGTTCAAAGTACGTAGACTTAAAAAAGAGTTCAGTTCCACATCTTGCATATACTGGTCTTCCTCCTTAATTCACTAAATATTTGGAATGCAGAAAAACGAAGAACAGTTCTATGGAGTGTTTATGACTGAGGAGCAGAAAGCGAAGTAGAAAGTGGTCAGACATTGGAATAGGCTTCCCAGGGAGGGGGTTGAGTCCCCATCCCTGAATGTGTTTCAAAGTAGTTTAGATGTGGTGTTGAGGGATATGGTGTAGAGGAGAACTTTGTAGAGTAGGGCCGATGGTTGGATTTGATGAGCCCGAGGGTCTTTTCCAACCTGAATGATTTTATGAAAAATGAAGTTTTTTAGAGAAATCATCAACCCTTGCACCTCTGTATGCAGAACCTGACTCTTTTCCAGAGGGGCTTAAAAGGAAGATGAATTTCATTTATGTTCTTTCAGTTTTGCATGCAATTCAAGCAAATCTGTCTAATTGCAAAGGTACATTCCAGTCCTTCTAAAATCTTGTTCATTCACTATATTTAAAGGATAAGCCGTTGCTCTTCTCTTCACAGCTAAATATTTCTGGGAATGGGCTGGAGCGCTTTTTATTTTGTTCAGAGACTTGGGAAGGTTGATGTTAGCATACAAAAACTCAAGATGAAAGATTAAAGTTTGGTAAAGTTCATAAGCAACTGCAGAAAGGAAAGGGGGGAAAAAGAAGTAAACCACAAATTTACCCACATTGGAAGCGGATGATGCTTGACACACGCTATCAGATCCTTCTAGGAGTTTCATGCGTGCACATAAATGCTATTCATAATAAACAAGAAAATAACAAAGGGCTGAATTAAAGTAAATATCGATCTTGCATCTAGTGAAATCTATGTAGTTTAGGTATTTAGTTGTGTCTTTCAGTAGGTGGCATTATAAACTAACTTCTTGAAGTAAAAAAAACCACCTATTTGAATGTAACTGAGTAAGTAAACCTAGATTTGACAAGAAAATATTTAAGCAATAAACTATAAGTCTGACCATTACTAGTGTGGCTTCAAATTTTTTTCTAATACCTATTTTTGATCTGATGTGCCTATTCATACTAGTTCTGATTTATCTATTTCTGTCACACTTCAATCTTCTTCTTATCAATGCAATTTCACAGGGAGTTAACAAAAAATCAATTTTTGCAAAGGATTTGGAGGACATAAAAATTTATTATTTTGTGAGATAGCAATATTGTTGTATATAAATCACAGCTGGTATGTACAGCCTTGACTGTTTAACTGATTAGAGTGGTGATTTTTTTTCTGTTGCTGTTGGTTTTATTCTTTCTGTGGCAGAAGTAACAATACTGAAACCATAAAAGCATCTACCCAGCCTTCTCCAGCCACTTTAGGTGACTGCTTATATTTACAGTTCCTGATAAGCTTCATTAAGATGTTCTTGGTGCCAACGCCCCCGTTCTACTCTAGGGACTCAGGCTTGTATTTGAAAATGCTTTGAGTTTTTCCACTTCCCTGTAATTTCTGGTCACTCCTTGAAAACAAGTGGAGTCATATTGCCCCCAGCAGGGAAAGCATAGAATAATTTCATTCCTCTGTATCAAGCCCAAAGCACAGTGCTGGATTCAAGGAATGTGTGGTAGCAGAGTAATTTCACAGGAATATAAATAAATGTAGTATATAAACAACCAATCTGTATCTAGCATGTTTTAATAAGCAAATTTATTTTTTTATTTTTTTTGAAACTTTACAGCTTGTTTCAGTGTGCACAGCAGTGGTTGACACAGAAAATATAATTTACTTGGCTTCCTAAAATCTCTTTTCAAGATTGGTCAAACATATTTTCAGGGTTTGTTTTTAATTTGATTTGTGTTTTTAAGACATAGCTTGATAATCCTTCCTTAAGTATATACAAATTCCATTTTGTCATAGCGGCTACAGTCTCATAAACAGAATTTCAGAACAAATAACATAAAACATGCAATGACATTTGTTTTTGTTCTTTTTAAATCAATTCATTTAAAGGGATGCAAAGATTTCCCCAGAGGATATAATTTAGTAAAGAACTGTGGAGGTAGCTACTATTTTAGTTCATTTCTGATTTCTACTAATGCAGAATATATTTAGTTCTGTCTGTTAAAAAAAAACCAAACTAACCTCTTTGGTCATTGCATTCTGTACATTCTGTAATCACGTTGATTTTTGTTTTGTACTGGAATCTTACTCACAATCACTATGTCATGGTTAAAAAGATAGGTTTAAAAAAATAACTCATGAAGCATGACATAATTTTTTTTCCTTACCTTGAGGAAGACTATCTCTCAATGCAATTTTATTTTCAACTTTTCTTGAACTTTTAAAAGAGAGTTCATAGCGATAAATCCTCTGATGTATTACTTGGTAAAATGCAGGGGAACTTATATAGAAGATTACAGAGAAATTTTAAACATTAAAAATAATAATAAAAAGAAATTGCTGCCAAATATCGGAAGTTTTCACTTTAAATTGCAAGGTTCATGAAAGCTTGTGTACCCTCTTTGGGCTTCAGTATAAGCGAGATTCTTGATGTCTGATAAAATATCTAAGATTGGACACTTCTTTCAATTAATGTTAAAGTAATTGCATCTATAAGCAAGACTTTAACTCTTCTTGGATAACATCCTGGATGTAAAAGTTTATTGAAGTATAGGTGGCTGGACAGAAAACTTGCTCTGCTTGATGTCAGGCAAAGGCTGATTTTTATCTTAATTGTTTGTGTTAAGTAAGAGGAAAAGCTTAGTCATTTCTCAGACTGTAGCTCAGGAAAACTGCTGATTCTGCATGGTAAAAAAATTTGATGACACTGTCTTTGTGACTGTCTGTGGTCACTGATTTAGTAGGTACTTAAAAGTTAGTGCAGTGCTGGGATTGCTGCCAGGTGATGTGTCGTGCCGGTTTGTTGCTAGAAGCCTTGGGAAAGAAAATCGTAGTTTGAAGATGTTCTGCTGGAGT
The DNA here is from genome assembly GCA_013400055.1 of Nycticryphes semicollaris. Lineage (NCBI taxonomy): Eukaryota > Metazoa > Chordata > Aves > Charadriiformes > Rostratulidae > Nycticryphes > Nycticryphes semicollaris. Next base: position 101,547 of record VXBJ01007364.1, read on the forward strand.
GTTGCTGGGACCTCTTGTAGCTAAAAGTACCTGTAAATCCTGCTGCTGAGCAGCTCGTGCGTGCACTCTCCTATTCTATTGCTGCATGTAGTCAGCCAGAATTTGTGCTAACCTCAAACATCTGTTTATTCCCTGAAAAGATCCACCTTGTGTCCATTCAGGATTTGGTACGATGCTTTGATGCTGGGCATGTTCAAGAAGCAGAAGTTAATATCTGAGACACACTCTGTCTCTAAAGATCTCATTAGCTTTTTTTGTCAAAATTAAGAACTTGAATTGCTTTATGTAAGAGCTAAGACATAATGGGATTGGAAATATGAGAAGCTGGAAGGCTCTGTTCCAGTGGCAAATCCAGCTGAAGGATTCAGTGCAGAAGTTTGCTTAATTTGAAAATTTATTCTAATTACAAGTGTGGGAAAATATGGGAATCGGGTAGTTTTCAAGTCATAATTCTCTATCCAAATCCAATGTTTAGCTCATGGGAGCAATTGAATGAGAAGGCTGAAGCATAACATCTGCAAAATAATCAGCAAGGAACTTGGTTCCTGTAACTTTGTTCTTGTTTTTCAAAAAAAAAATAATTGTGACCTAATTTCCCATTGCACCTGGTGCTTCCCTGCATAGCAGTACTTGAACTTAATGTTTGTTGGTGTTTCTTTGAACTTTTGCTTGCTGAAATAGTAAGAGTACACATTTAAAAGAGAAAACTATATCATAAAAAATAATACTGTGTCCATCTACACAGATGTTCGCACAGGGAGATACATGCATATTTAAATTCTATTTATCCTCCATGCTACAGTTGTTGAACTCTCAACTGCAGACGAGTTAAGTGAGCTCAGTTGCTGGTGTAAAAGACGCTGATTTCTCTAAGTTTATAACCAGCCACAAGGGGCCAGGTTATACGCGGGCCATTTCAGTTAGGTACAACTTAACTCGAAATCTAATTTCTACAGTCTAAGCACAAGTTTCAAGGAGGTTTAACTAGAGACAATGTGAAATTGCAAATATAAATTGCTTCTGAGCAGATGCAATAAGCAAAAAAAGAAATATTAGAGAGTCTGGAATTGCAAACTAGAAAATTTTTCATATAGTACATTTCCATTATTTTTTTAATAGCACCTGGGAATGATAGACTATTTTAAAAAGCTTCTGTAATGTAGTTGTATTTTACTGATTTATACATGCTAAAAGCAAAGCAGAATGCCCAATTTAAATTGTGATTTTTTTATGTCCTCCTAAACAGGTGGACAAAATAAACCTAAACAAAATAAGCCTAAAGATGTCAATAAATAGCCTAAATAGATACATTGTGCTGAACAGCTGAGGCTTTCTATTTGAGCTTGTGTCATCATAAGTCAGTTAGCTGAGCAGAGATGATTGCTGAAATACGGAAAAATCTTATTTTCTAATTGATTTCTGAGGATAGTAAGATTATATTAATTCCAGAGCAAAAAGGAGGGAGAAATCCCTCTATATGGCAAGACATCTAAATGAAGTTGCAGGAAGAGAAGAAGTTAATAGCCATTTCAGAAACATCAGTATAGAAAATGTACTTTCTGAAGTATTTTACACAGAATCTCAATCACTGAGATGTAGTGATGAGTTGGGGGTAAACTCTCTAAAATCAGAACTTTGAGAGGCTAAAATATAGCAGATAAACAAGAGTTACTGGCACACTGCTTTATTGAACACTAAAAAGCAGTTCATGGTTCTAATTTGGTTGCAATGTGAGAAAAAAAATATCAGCTCAAAAATGTTGCTGACCTGGAGATTGCTGTAACACATAGAAATAAATGGAATTTTGTGAAATGGGTTTATCCCAAATTAGAAGACTTCCATCTCAGCATCTGTTCCAAAGGTGATCACGAAAACTGTAAAGGCTGGGTTCTTTCATCTATGTCCTCTGTTCAGAACCAACACAGCAGAGAATTTTAAAAAATACTGAATTAGGCAAATAGATCAGGTCAGATTTGCTTGTGAAGTTTTTATATTGTTGAAATCCAAGACCTGATGGCCTTCAATTCAGGAGGATTTTTCAGCTGTGCTTTTGTTGTAGTGCTTGTAAACATCTCTTGCTCAGAAATAAACTCCTGAAGTGAGAGCTTACCCAGTGAGTGTACCTGAATTCTCAAAAACTAAGCAGAGCCTTAATGTCTCCAAGAACCATCATGTACTTAAACATTTTTAAAAATAATTTTGATAACTTACTCTACTTTGGAGAACCGATGATTGAGCAAGAAGATGTTTTCATTAAACTTTGGACATGCTTCACCTACACTTAGAATATCTGAACACGTAGAACCAAATTCAGTGATGACTGTACAAGACACTCTCTGAAACCTCCTAGATTGCCTCATTCCATTCCATTACTTAGCACCTACTCTTTGCAACTCCTTGCATCTTTCAAATGGTTAAAAAAAAAAAAAAAACAAAAACCAATACCCTACAAAAATTTCAGAGATTCCCTCTATTTTTAAATGCATATTGAAAACAAACAAACAAAACAACCAACCAAAAACCATGCAAGGAAAAATACCCCACCACTGAAACCAAAAAAACCCAGCACTTCACCAAAACCCAAACCCAGTAGCCTTACTATGTCTTCCACTCTTGGAAAGCCAATCATACCTGTTATTTCCCTATGTATCAGCAGGTATTTTAATAATTTCTGTATGTCAGATCAATTTGAGACATACATGCGTTGTCGAGATAAATCAGGTTTATGTATTTTACTGTGTTTATCCAAATAGTAACAATCTGATCCCAAAAGAAGTTTGGTAATAGTCAACTGGATTTGAATATTGATAATTACTACTTTTATAGGAGTTTTTTCCTTTTCAGAGATACTAAGCAAGGAATTGTTTATCAGATTTTTTTCACCTGACTGATGTGGCTGCTCTTCACTTACATTCTTATTTTGCTCCGAGGCTCCTTACTGAGTGTTTGGTGTTATGAGTGAATGGGGCAGAGAGTTCCTTAATTCAATATAAACCTTCAGTGACTCATGTAAAACTCCTTGAGGAATAAAAGTTTACAATATAAAAACCAGATGGTTTGCAAAATAGTTTGCTTTCGGTGAAATGTTGTGAAGTACTACCATAAAAGGATTTAAGTAAAACTTAATTTCAGTTGCAAATTAAAATCTCAGCTTGCGTTACTGAATTATGCTGTGGTGGTCTCCAGTTTTAATGACCCTCAGCATTAGTGAAAGAGTTTCCTTTATTTCACTGTATGTAAGTAGGCTGAGCTATTTAAATATAATCTGGAAAATGTTTCCCCTATGGAGATAAGCAAAGAGAACTGTTTAAAAATGAACTTGGGAAAGTATCGGTCTATAAAAACTTAATATATAGACTCCTTGTAACTAGTGGAATCTCTAAAGGAACTGACAGGGCAAAATAGTTAAGCATATATTATTTACTACAAATCATCTATATTAAACAAAAAACCCCACCTTCTTAAATTCCCAATGCTTTTCATTCCTCCAGGCACATATGTACTAAAAAGCAGAATAATTTTCTTAATTTTTAATCCAATGTCTTGACATCTACATGGAAGAGTAGATTCTAAATGCTATGTTTAGAATGCTTCTAGGCCCTTAGGAGCTCCATTTAATGGAGAAGGATTTTGAAGTTTGATGGGTATCATAAAAATATTCACAGAAGAAATAAAGAAATTAGCCTGATGGTCACTGTGAAGTTGAAAAATACGTATTGAATGTAAATAGCAGTTTTTAACAGGAATAGGCATTGCATAATGAAATGTCCAAGTTTAGCTCTGTGTAGTCAAATGTTTTCTTTAATACTTTTGCTTCCTTGCCTGCCTTTCTTCAGCCCTCGACTATTCTAACAATTTCTGGTAAATCTTAAGACAAAGTAGGTAATTCTAAAATTCTTTTTTTTTTTTTTAAATAAATATTACTGGATCCTAGCATAAATTGCATAGTTTGTTTATAATTAGAGAACAGAAAGAAAACTGATTTATTTCATTTGGCCATTAAGGCACATAGATTTCAATCAAATCTTCATGTTTGATTTGGCTCAGACCATCGAGAAGCTGTGTTTGCCAGCAGAAAGATATTTGTTTTTCCCACCACCTAGAGCTGAGGGGAGTAATGTGGTTATGGTGGGAGAAAATAAAATGCAGCACACGTTGCTGCTGAATTCAGCAAATAAAACATCCCGTTACATCAAACCAACACAGCGTTATTCTGTGTTAAATTAGTTGTCTCACAGGGATACACTGAAACTTTGGGTTTGCTTCTGTAGTTATCTCTGTGTGGAGGAAGACGCATTGTAATAAATGTGTAATATAGATAGGGGGTTAGATGCTACATTCGAGCCCATGGTTTCTTTCTTATGTAGGGAAAACTTCCATCCTGAAGGTGGATACCCCAAAGTACTAGGGATTTTTTGGTTTTTTGTTTGGTTGGTTTTTGTTTTTTATTTTTTTCAGAGATCTTAATAAATGCTTAGCAAATAGTAGAGGCAGTTCCTCCAGTGCAGCAGTGGGTTTGTATCCTGGTTGGTTTCGGGTTTGTTTTTCTTTTCCTTGTATCCAAGCACGTCCATATCTTTCTCTCTAAACTTTTAGCTCTAAAAAGCTATTTGATTTGTTTGTTTGCATTACTACATTTTTGAAATATTGTTGAAGGATAGAACTAAATCCGTGTTATATCGTAACAGATCTTTTCTGTAATGATCATATATTTTGCCTGCTATTTTAAATCACTCAAGCAGAATATCAGCAGAAATACATAAAAGATTTGTTAGCTTCTATTCCACTAGCTGTATTTCACAGCGGTGGTGATTTGCCTGATTAAGAGATTAGTCTCTGAGAAGAGCATATTTGAATGAGAATGAACTCCAAATGCTCAGTGGTACGAAGTAGATTATTTTCCACATGATGGAGGTGGTTCTAATTATTTGCACTTACTTTGATTGCTATATTGTCTATTACTGTTTGGATTACCGTGTTATTGCCATAGAAGACGCTGCTGCGGTGGCAAGAATAAGCTTTGTGCTGTGCAGAAATAGAGATGACATGGAGAAGTGTTATGGGGGTTTTAAAGGGATCATGTGAGCTACATGCCAGTTCCTGAATGGGTCTACTGATGTGGTGACAGCATATACATTGTGAGTCATAAATCGTCTTGCAGTATGTTGTGGAATCCAGAACGATATTTCAGCTACTTTAGTGCAGAAGATTTTCTATATCATAGAATGGTTTGGGTTGGAGGGGACCTTAATGATCATCCAGTTCCAACCCTCCTGCCTCCATCCCAGGTTGCTCCAAGCCCCATCCAGCCTGGCCTTGAACCCCTCCAGGGATGGGGCAGCCACAGTTTCTCTGGGCAACCTGGGCCAGACTCTCACTACCCTCACAGCAAAGAATTTCTTCCCCAGATCTCATCTAAGTCTCGACTCTTCCATTTGGAAGCCATTCCCCCTTGTCCTATATGACTTTGTTATTTTCCACCATCAGTGTGTATTGTTTTGCTTTGTCAGTTGTTTGTTTGTTTTAACCCAACCAAACCAAATGCTGGGCCAGGTTGAGGTGGCTTTGATGCCACAAAGGACAGCATGTGTCCATAATGGCCCAGGGAGAGCCCCATAGCCTGCAGAGCTCCCCGGTCTCTGGACCAAAACGAGCATGTTGGCTAAAAAGCTTCACTAATACTGTGTGGCATCAAATTAGGAACCATAATTTATATTTATGTCTTACTTGCCCTAGGAGGAGCTCTGGTAGAATTTATTTAAACCTGCATGATCTCTTATTTCCCAGGGATAATATATGAAAAGAAAACAGCTCTTCCTTCTTTCATAATAACTTTGGAGTTGCATTTTTTAACTTACTATGGGGAAGCATTCTCTCTTTTTCTTAGATCTTCTGCATGGTGGGAACTTCTGAAGGCAAAAAAAAAAAATCTTTCTTTTCTTACAACACCCCTTCAGTTTGAACTCCAGCAGCAATCAAACAAAAGTTATCTTCTGATTTATATAATAATGTGGTGTAGAATGTCCCATGTGAGCAGAATTTAATGTTAACTTGTTTCATATAAATCAGTGTTTTGCAGACTGTGGGTGTGTGGGGAAGGGGTGGAAGCAGCGGGAGAAGTATTTGTTAAGATATCAACTGTCTCCCAGAACCAAAAACAAATAGCTGTGTCAGCATGGCCCTGTGCCTACACTAATTACCAGTAGGGATATAATTTCGGAGGTGCTGTGGGAAGAGAATACAGAGCAGAAGAGCTTGGGAGATGGGGCATTAATGATATCAGATCATGCGGCTTTGCCTAAGTAAAAATCCTCGCTGAATCTATCAGTCGTTCTGCACAGTCTCTGTAGAGTAGTTGGAAACCTTCAGGTGTTGAGAAATGCAGCTCCCACCCGATGTGGTTTGAGAAGCCTTGAGAAGTAGGCTGTCATTACAATCTGCAGACACACAGTCAACCATTGTATTCAGTCTCTCCAAGCCATTGGGTCTGTGTGAGTTACTGTAGGAGACAGTTAGTTTTGGGAAATACAAGTGGTGGAAAACATTTGGTTGCTGTGCTCAGGTAATAGGTCTGACGTGTCCCAGAATCAGCCAGTGGCATTCCAGGCTCTGTGCAGAATGGCAGAGGTGTGTGTATCTATATATCTCTGACTTGTTGAGGCATTTTTCTGTCTGACCTTCTGTTGTTCTTGATTTCATAGAATGGTTTGGGTTGGAATGGACCTTAAACACCTCTGGTTCCAACCACCCTGCCCTGGGCAGAGACAATTCCTACCAGACCAAGTCCCATCCAACCTGGCCTTGAACCCCTCCAGGGATGGGGCAGCCACAGCTTCTCTGGGCAATCTGTTCCACTGCCTAACCCCTCTGAGTAAAGTACTTCTTCCTGTAATCTAAATCTACTTTCTTCCAGTTTGAAGCCATTACCCCTTGTTATATCGCTACGTAACCTTGTAAAAAGTCCCTCCCCAGTTTTCCTGGAGCCCCTTCAGGGACTGGAAGGGGCTCTAAGGTCTCCTTTGGAGCCTTCTCTTCTCCAGGCTGAACACCCCCAACTCTCTCAGCCTGTCCTCACAGCAGAGGGGCTCCAGCGCTTGGAGTATCTTTGTGGCCTCCTGGTCCCTCTCCAACAGGTCTGTGTCCTTCTTGCACTGATAGTTCCAAAGCTGGACACTGCACTTGCTTGTCTGGTTTGTTTTGTTTCTGTTTTTTTTCCTTTATTCTTAGTGTAGTATACTGTGTGTGACGGGTGAAGGTGCTGGTTTTTAATTTGACCAGTATTCTATATCAAACAGTGTTTATGAGAAAATATACTGAGACTTAATGCCTGATATAATTAGCTGCAGCTTAATCTCAAAAGCTAGATGATGGAGAGACCGTGCTGTTCTAGTGTTGCCTGCATAGTTCTGCATTTTAAAAATGTTTTATTTTTCCTCAAAGCAAAACCAATGATTTGAAGGGCTTTAAAAAGCTCAGAAAATACATGGTTATGTATTATTTGCTGTGATCATGTTTCTGCTTTTACGTGGTTATGACCCAGCAAGATTAATACTAGTGTGACTCATGTATACACCAAGTCAATTTTCCATGCATAAAAGGAATTTAAATTAAAATGGCAGCTTGTAAACTCAATATGGCATGTGACAAGTTGACGGATAATAAATAAAGCCTAGTAATAAAACCCAATTAATTTTACATCTGCAAAGGTATTGAAGTAGTTGACCTGGCAAACAGAGTTATCGTCTCATCCTCAGAAAATGATAAATTAATCTGAAAATTGCCCCGGTAAAGATTACTTATCTCTGATCAATTTGTACAAAAAAAAACAACAAAAAAAGATGTGTGAAATGTAACTTCAAGAAAACTGTTTGATACATTTGAATGTGCAAATTTTTTCTGAGAGTTTCAGATGTAAAAAATAATCAAATCCGTCTTCATTGACTTGGGATCAATGCTTATAGATGCTTGCTAATCTTCTGTTCCTTGAAATCAACTCGTAAATTAAAAGTGCACTGTCTAGACCTACATGTTCCCAAAAATAAGCACTCTAAGACCAGACTCCTTTTCTTTATACTCCCCCCACTTATTCCTCTGGCTTTGCAGTTGCTTTTCCTTTTGGGAATTCCTCCTCAAAGAAGTGTCAATATTGCTTCAAAGAGTTACCTCATCTGTGCCACAGCTTTCTATGGACACCTTCATAACCTTAAGAGATGATGCATCATCTTCTCAATAAAACTTGAAAAGAAGGCAAAACACCCTGCACCTTTTACATGAATATTTGTTAAAATATCAATTGATTGAAAAAGACTTTGTTTCTCTTTTAGAATATTAACAAAGCAAGCGTATATCTCTATTTTGTGAGCAGTAGCACCTGAAAAATTCAGTGGTTTTGACTTCCTCAATGTATAAACCCTTTATTCCATTTATACACCATCATGATGATTCATTCTAATAAAGAAAAAGCTAGTGGAATTATGGAAATTGGTTGCAGATATTAAACCTTGTACTACTACTGCTGGTAATTAGTCTTAGAAATGTTTTTTCTTAATGTTTTTCTTAAATATTATATAACAGCCTCTGACTTGATGAATCCTGAGGCATAAGAATACCAGGCAAGCATTATAAATTCAGTGTAGATGTAATTTTAGTTTAGTGAAAATTAGGGGGTTTGTATATGCCACTTAGACTGAGTTTTCTAAAAGGCCCTTTTATTTTTAAACCACCTTGAGTAGGAAAGAGTCGGGGGGGTGGTGAAGCAAATACCTGCAGGAAAGGCTGAAAAATCCTGCACTATTAAAAGAAATAAACCAAAAAACACCATCAAAAACTGAAACCAAACACTCCATCCTGTAGTATTTATACAGTGGCAGATTCAAATAAGTGCTGGTAATACATATGATTCTTTCAGTAAAATTGTAAAAAAACCTTTGAATGTATGTCTCTTTTAATTTCCACTTTGTTTTCAAATATAAAATTTGGGGGAGGGGATGGGGAGAGAGGAATGACACAATGACAAATTCAGATTAATGACTGGGTGATTGTCTGGCTGAGGTTTGAGAATAAACTTAACATCAAAAATACTATATCAGTCCAGAGCTACGTCATGTTCAGGTGCAATATGGCAACGTGCTTTGAATTTTATGCACTTTACAGGCTTTTCTCCTTTCTTGTTATTGGCAAATGTTAATTAAAGGCAGACCCTGCAAGGTTAGAATGTACAATTGTCAAGAAACAACAATGTCTTACAGCATATGCTTTAATACAATGGCCAGTGCTGGCCTTTAGTTAGCTGTTGGGGATTTTAGTACTTAGGCTGTTATTCGGCAAAATATTGAAGTGTGTGTTCATTGACGCTGTTAAGAACTATTAAGTGGTTAAACACCTGCATAAGCTGTAGCTAAAAGACAGATTCTTTGTTATTCCTTATTTTAGCCCTGATTCAAATAGTTATCTTCTAATTTTCATCTGCCCTTATCCCTTTTAATTTTCAACTTTGGAGTTTGTCCCTGCTTTGTCCAGAAGTCAAATGATTCCAACAAGGTATCATTTCTAAAGGCGAGAGCTGCTGTGCTACAAGTAATACCAGCCCATTACATCTGCTTTTCCTGTAAATTAAACTCTTTAAACATTAGCCAAGGGAAGGGGAGGAGGNCTCTGTGTTAAAACAAGAGAAAAACAAATGGGAAGCAGAATGGGAAATCATAAATTTCGGGTATTAACTTGCTCTGTTGCTATTTGTGTCGGTGTCAGCAGGTGGTGCTGAAATACAGCATAGAAATTGAGAGACAGATGTGTACACACCAAGTGAAATCTAGAAAACATTGCGTAGAAAGAATCTGCGTTGCTTTCTGGGCTGCAGGAGGTTTTGCTTTTCAGAGCATCTTTAAGTTGGGCTATAAAGCTATGTTTATTTCTTAAAAAAAGCCAATTGTGAAATCTATAGTTCAATTTTCTTTTGTAGCCAGTGATACCAAAGTGTGTTTGTAAAATGCAAATCGCTGTCAGACACGCACCAGTTTTGTGACAAATATGTCAATAAAGGGCATGTTGGTGACCTGGGATGAGAGGGGTTCAGGGGCTTGAGGGCTGCCTAAAGCAAGAGGGACAGGGAACTCGTTCCCTTCATGTTTGCCACAGATTCATTAAGAACTTGCGGTGGAAAACCACTGACCCTTTTCCTTCCCAGAAGAAGGAATGGTTTTCACAGTAAAACCAACAGAATAACGGTGCCATCTAGGGATTAATTTTTTTAGTGCTCTGTCACTGCTCTTCCTCTGGCTGTGGGCAGCACTTCCAGTGAGCAAAGCTTTTTGAAGTGGTTTTCCCAACAAGGAGCACTCCTGCCTTCTTCTGTGCTGCTTCCCAGCAATACATGCTGAAAAGTGTCCCATTTAGGAAAGGAGGAGGAACTTGATTTCTTCTAAACCATGTCTTTATTTTCTCTTTGGCCAGCAGCAGCTCAAGAAGTAACTGAGTAGAAGTGGCAGAGTTTGGGAGCTGTTGGCACAATACTTAATTACACAAGTAGCACATTTCCCTTCTGTCTCATGCAATACATTGGGCGATTTAATAGAATCATAGAACGGGTAGAGTTTGAAGGGACCTTAAAGATCGAGTTCCAACTGCCCTGCCCTGGGCAGGGACACCTCCCACCAGACCAGGTTGCTCAAAGCCCCATCCAGCCTGTCCATCTCCCAGGAATGGGGCAGCCACAGCTTGTCTGGGCAACAGGACTATTGGGTTCCTACTACACCTCATTATTGCTATCCTTTTTACTGCTGTTCCATTCTACACCTCAAGCAGAAGCTGCCCTCAGCTGCGATCCCGCTCTCCTCAAACTCCATATACAGTTATTGATTAAATAAGAGAAAAAGAGGGTTAAGTGTGTCCTCTTGCCACTCCACATTTTTATACAATCAATGGTATTACTTGTGAGTATTTTGTTGAGTGATGTCTAAGGTTTAATGGCAGGAATGTGAACATATGTATCATTAGGATTGGTGGTTTTTTTTCCCCAGATAAAATAAGTGGGACGGTAATATTTATTGTCCTAGGCAATATAAAACATGGGAAATTTATAATTTATTTATTTAAAAATAAATACCTGAAAAAAATCCATTTATCTCTTTATACTGAGATTCATTAGATTTTTCTATAGTTATGTGGTTTTTGTGCTTTAGGTGTATTGTTTACAAAGTGGCAGGGCTGTTCTTGTGGAGGTTATGTCTCACTCATTGGCCAACACAAGCCTGAAAGTGCATGTGTTTACCAACTTTCATCTCCTGTTTTTCAAGTAGTAGCAGTCTAGAAGGGAAAAAGGTGCCCTCTACTGAGAATTAGGAGGTGATTTTTGTGTTGTGTAACTTGGACAGGTCTGCCCTGGCCCAGTAAATGGTCCTGGGTACTTCAGACTAGCGTCGCTAGTCTAGCGCCAGCTACCTTAGGTGTTGACTCTTGGAGGGCAATAGCCAACAGGTTGTTTCAAATTGCCAGTGCTTTCTAGAAGAAAAGGAGTTCCCCAGAAATGAAGATAAGAGTTCGTGCAGCCTGATGAAAAATTTGTCACTGAGATGTACTTTCCAGACAGGAAATACAGTAATACGTTCCGTTTCTTCCACTCCATTCTATCTCCTGTGCCCTCAGCAGCCATTCTTCTGAAAATTCATTTTCCGCCAATAACTCTGTTCTGCTTATCTGGGGTTAATTTCAGTAGAATTTATTTTTTTTTATTTTGAATTCTTTTCCTTTCCTCTGATGTAGACTTCCTGCAGAGCTTTTCCAGACTTGGAGCAAGGGTCAGCAGATGGCCAAACTGCTATTGGATAAAGGTTGTTGGCTACAGCCTGATACTTCATGTCACTTATTCTGATAGGAAATCCTCTGTATTATTTGTGTGCACACACACACATTGCAAACCACGAGAGACAGAAATAAGGCAGAAATATGCTCTTTTCCCAGTACTTTTCAGTTTTGTTTTTAGGGACAGTTGGGGGTGCTATGAAACATCTGAGATAAATGTATGTATAGAAACCAAAACACTATTTGGAGAGATGTAAACATGAGGAAACTGTTAAGTGGAGATGAGGAAAAATTGGGCAGCTGTGATTAAAATAGTATAATGCAGACATTTAAAGAAGATCAGTAATTTCTAGTTCTTCAGCAAAAAATGAATCATAATTTTATGTGCAAGCTTTTTGCTTGGGGAATCATTCTAGCAAATAGTTTAAGCACTGTGTATCAACCCTGAAATCTGCTCTTATATCGATTACTATGTCATATTTTGAAGGGAACAAAACATCCCAATGTCAGAAGAATTGTTACCCCATATCTTTAACTTTAAAGAATTGTTAAAAACCCAGCTGCACATTAACTACGCTTCTCATGAAACACGTGTTATCTACTTTACCACTCTTGACCTTATCATATGGTAATTTTCTAGCTTTTAAGATGTAATTTTTGAGATTTTTCAGAAGGTACTCCCAATTTCTTCCTAAGGTGCTTTTGCTGTCTTAAGTAGTCTTTAAATGATCTACTTCCAGTACTTTCACGTTATATTTCATATGTTGATTGCTTGCTGAACTCTTGCCTTGATGTATGAATAGTAAACGAAGCTATAAAAAGCTTTAAATATAATTTGCATCAGCTTCTGGAGTCAGATTTTTTCATATTGCAAAGATAAGTTTCCTAATCTTTACTACATAAGCTATAGAGAAGATACAATATTTTTTTTTTTTAGTTTTTCTTAAAACTCAAATACTTTACTACTTAAAAACCAGATGCTGAAAAGGCTTTGGGTTACAATGATTTAATTGAGAATTATTATTCAGTTTACTTGGTTTACGTATCAACCTTCTTCTAGAAAGGAAGAAAAGTGTGTTTCTTTTTCGTGCTCTACTAATCTCATCAGTTCTGTACTTACTATTTTTCAAGGAGTTTAAGGAAAGTATCTCAGCCTTTAAATGAGTAAAACAAGCAAGTAAAATAAAACAGCAAAGCTTTCATTGAACAGATTCATGTTTAAGACTTTGACGTAGCCTAAAGCTAAATTAGTCATTTATTGAAAATCTTATGTAAGGCTTGCAACCCAAACTCTCCCATTGGATATCAGTATTTTCAATAAGCCCAGTTAGTTGCATGGAAAAACTTTCAGTGAGCACACTTAGACCTCTAGAGTCATAAAATCCTATATGTTGGAAGGGACCCATGGATGGCGTGTGGTTTAACCTCACACTCATAGTAGGGCCAATTGTGGCAGGTTGTTTAGGGCTTTGCACAAGTGGCTCTTCAAATATCTCCTAGGATGGATGTTGTACAACCTTCTTTAGTCCCTGTCCACAACTAACTGCCCTCACTGTGAGTAAGCTTTGTTCTTTGAGTTAAACTTCCCATGCTCTAACTTGTGTCCATTGTTTCTTATGCTTCTGCTGTGCCTCTCTGAGAAGCTCTTGACTTCATCTTCTCTGTGTAGTGGTAAATATCAATACATGTTTACTGAGTTTGAACAAACTTGTTTTTCTCAGCTTCTTGGTAGCTTTTTGTTGGACTTCCACCAGTAGGTCTGTCTTACACTGGAGAGTCCAAAACTGGTCATAGTATGCACTTAATAATATTGAGCATTATCAGTGAGCTTATGGAGGAGGGGAAAAAAAAAGTCATGATCCAAAATAACCACAGAAAGCAAGAACCACTCTCATGCTATAAATAGTATTTAGATAAAGGCAAATAAATTTCAGTTGGTGATGCTTCTGTAAGGTTCAGAGTTCTGTGGGAGAGTATCTTCTGGAAAGTTACTGGATACAGATTTAAAGAGACCTCTAGAGCAATTCACAACAGGTAATGAGAAAGATTAGAAATTCTCACTGTAGAGTATACTTTACTATTAGTCTGCCTTTTATCTAGCTTCAACTTCCAGCCATTAAACCTTGTTTGGTGTCTTCCTTTTAACACAAGAATTTTCAACGAACTCGGTGTTCTGATGTTTATTAAAATACTATTGAATTATCCAACACAATTTCCAGAACTCCAAATTAAACTCTTTTTTAAAGAAAATAGTTTAATTCTGGTACCTGACAACTCAGAGGGAATTAAAGATAAGAAAGGAACAATAAAAGATTTAATTCCACATATAATTATTATTTAATATAATATGTGACTAGTGATAAGAAATTGGCAGGAATGACTTGCAAAGGTTGGTTTCTTAATTTCTCCTCAATTAGTATTTACAGTATCACTATCTACACTGTTCTGGACCAATTAGTTGAGGTTGCTCTGAGTTTCTCCATCCAAAATGGATGTCCCTAAGTCTCAAAAGTCCTATGCTGGTCCCAGGATTTCCTGCTCCTTTTTCTGACCTGTGAGCTACACCTCCTAAACAACAGCAGAGCCAGAGCAAGTGTCTTGTAGTTTCATGGGGTTTGACTTCTGGACAGAAAGAGGCTACTCCAAAAAACCCACAAATTTGGGAACAACTACGTTTACCTTCCTTTGGAAGAAGAGGAGATAAAAGTAAACCATCTCTCCAAATGGTGTGCTTAATGGTATTGTGATGTGATCTCCAGTGTTAGTACTGATCTTTGTAATATTTTAGTAATGCTAACTTAGTATTATGCCATAAAGTTTCTGAGCCAAAAATGAGCTTTCTAAAAAAAAAAAATAATTTACAAACAGTGCATGTATGAGCTTACCATCTTATTGGATGTAAAACAGAAGCATTTCTAAGCTCAGTCAATTCTTACAGTGTGCCAAGGAGAAATTTAGACTTGTTCTGCACATCGGATTTATTCGAATTGTTTCATTCAAGTTTAGATAAAATTCTGTAGAATACCTGGGTCCTGGTGTAAAATATTTGGTCCTGGGTGGTCAAAGAAACATTAGGGAAAGGTAGAAAAGAAAAAAGGTTGAGCCCACAAGAAAGGACTGTAGGAGCTTTCAGAATCCCCGACACAGGCCACTCACTGATGGACAGTTAAAAACAAGACAAAGGAAAAGTATGAAAGATATCAGCCATTCAGAATAGAGTGAGATGCATCAAGTGGAAATATCATTTATTTAAAATAGTGTTAGTGTGAAACTGCTCTATCTCAGTGTTCTTGAAAGGTCTAACGAAAGCTATTCATGCGTGGTCTCAAAGAACAGAAGCAAATGAGCTGTAAAAGTGTGTGCTTTCTTTTAAACCACTTTGTAATCATAAGAAAGGGAAAGGAAGAGCTCTTGTGGTTCATGCAAGCTCAGGTTCCTGGACCTAGTAAAACCTTCTCAAGTTCCTCAACCAAAAGTAGCTTCACACTCCATCTTGGCTTCTTGCTGTAATGAGAATCCTAGAATGGTCCAGGCTGGAAGACACCTCCAAAGGTCATCTAGTCCGACCTCCCCACAGTCAGCAGGGACACCCCCAACTAGACCAGGTTGCCCAGGGCCTTGTCCAGCCTCCCCTTGAATGTCTCCAGGGAAGGGGCCTCAACTACCTTCCTGGGCAACCTGTTCCAGTGTTCCACCGCCCTCATAATAAAGAACCTATTCCTAAATCTAAATCTGCTCTTCTCCAGTTTGAAGCCATTGCCACTCATCCTGTCACTGCAGGTCTTTGCAAACCAACCCTCCCCAGTCTTCCTGTAGGCACTTTTCAGGTACTGGAAGGCTGCTCTTAGGTCTCCCCAGAGCCTCTTCTTCTCCAGGCTGAACAACCCCAGCTCCCTCAGCTTGTCCTTGTACGAAAGGTGCACCAACCCCCTGATCATCTTTGTAGCCCTTCTCTGGACCCCTTCCATCAGGTCCATGTCTTTCATATCTTGAGAGCTCCAGACCTGCACACAGGACTCCAGGTGAGGTCTCACCAGAGCAAAGTGGCAGAACTACTGCTCTGGATCTGCAGAGAGAGAAGTTCCTTCTGGCCTGTGCTATCTGTTTAACTAGGATTGTTTTGCTTCCCGCCTTCTAGAACCCCTTCACTTCTTTCATAAAAAAAAAATATATTTTTGTTTAAATTGTATTGAGGAATGACAGCTGTAACATAACCCTCATGCTGGTTTTGGAAACACCCACAGGAGAGGAACATCAACTCCTCGCAAAAGTCTCTTCTGAGCCTTCCATTAGAATTAAGGAAAAAAACCTAAACAAACCCTCACACAAAAAGAAACTAATTACCACTCTAATTCAGCTGGACCGCTTCAAACATACTGCAAACCCTTTGTGTTGTGCAGCAAACATGCTCGAAATCCCTGGGGTTTCAGCAGGAGAGAAAATCTGTGCAGATTAGTGCTGCGAGGTATTTGGTCAGCTAAGGAATTAACTTCCGAGAGACAGAGCCTGTTGTTATCGGCCACTAAATGTTAAAGCCTTACCTAACTTTTTTTGTTGATGGGAGAAGGAGTTCATAAAATAGCGAGCAGTATTTTTTTTGAGAAAATACAAAATCCCTCGCTGCTGTTGCACGGTCAGGAAGAAAGGAAAGAGGCCGGAGCACCCTCCACAGGGCTGACAAGAGCAGCAGAATCATGGGTGACTTTTATTTCTTTTCAAAAAGGGGAAAAAAAAAAGTTATTTCCTGACTGACTCTTAACAGGATTTTTTTTTTTTAATTTTTTTATTTTTTTGTAATGAAAGAAGCGGATCCATTGTGCGTGTCCACTGGTAGTTCACTTAGAGAGACGCTGTGTTTTGTGGGCCCTTGTTACTGTATTGTTATCGGCCATAGAAGTCCCTGACAGCCACTCACTCTGAAAGCCTGGCAATACAAAGGAGAAAATAAAGAAAGAAATAACTGTATTAAATTTGTCTACCCTTTAAATAAAGTTGCCATTTTCCCCACAATCTGTCACAAAGTAATTGTTTTGCTATCTGGCTGTAGCAAATTTTAACAGCAAGAAACTCATTATTTAAAGGGCTTTTAAATTTCACATTTTATCTCATTCAACAGTAATCTTTCGAATTCTGTTCCTTTATTCTTCTAATACCACTGACTAAATTGCTAGCAACGAATGATTTCTCATTTGGGTTGATGTTCAGTGCTGAAGAAAGCTGTAGTCCAACATGTTCTCACTTTTGTTTTCATGGCGTTTTTAGCACAATATTCTTGAATAATTTTCACATAAATTGTCTTGGGGAGATGAGCATGAAGGAAGTAGAGAAAAAGTCCACTTGTTTAGGTATGGGGCTGTGTTGAAACACTAACTTTTCTGCACTCAAGTTTGAAATTTTTGAGGTTTTTCTTAATTTTATTTAAGCCTCTGGGTTGCTCTGGACTGCATCTAGAAGTGGGTGGTATGTGGCTGTGGCAATAGACTGGTTTCTTCCTTCATCTGTCATAGTAAGACAATAGCTCCTATTACACCTGGCTGTTTGTCCACTTTTAAATTCTAAAATAAATCATATAGTGATTTTATGACATGTGCAATGTTATACATAATTATGTCTATCTGGAAAAAAGAGATTAAATTTATTCTTTAATGTGTGGGGATCTGTATAGTGCTGAAAAACACAAATACTGCCCCCAAATCATGGCTAAAGATGTATAAACATTTCCTTTAATATTTCTTTAATATTTTAATTGTTTATTTTTAATATCTTGTGGGGAAAAGAAAAACAATACATATCTCTCTACCTCTACATCTGTCTTGTATTCCATCTCTTTTGGAGGGGTTTACAATCAATGTATCTGTGAAAAAAGAAAAAAAAAACTTTATTTCTAAGTTAAGTCTCAGAATTATATTTAATGAAGTAAATTAGAAAAGTTTACAAACACTACATATAAACAGCTTCTTCTAGGTTCTGCTGAGAGTAAATAATTTTCTACCAAACACTTGAAGACTTTGGGCACTATTTTCTGTATCATTCTGTACATATCTTAAGAAACCAATTAAATAACCTCATAATACCATATCTTTCTCACTGAACACTCACATTCAAGGTTAACATAATTTGAAACTTTGGCATCTTTTTGGTACTTGATGCAATTACATTTATCTGTCGTCTTAACGTCCTAAATATGCCTCATAACAAATACTAAAACCTGTTCAAGCCATATAAATTCACATTAAGGCTTTTTGTACCGTGGTTAATCCTTACAAAGATTAGGGTTTTTTCTTTAGGTGTTGGAGGGTTCATACCTTTTGTCATCATTAGGTATGGGTTACTCTCTCAGTAAAAAGACTGATATTAAGGTTTCAGTCCCCTCTTCTTCCTCCCTGCTGGCAACAAGTGGATCCTTTTAAATACTGAGGACTAAGCAAATTTCTGAAGTGTGCTGCTCAGGATGTAAAGGCATTTTGCAGCTGCAGAAGTCTAAAGGGAGCCTGTGGAACTTAGTTCATTGGAGTAATTCTTTTCACTAAAAAAAAAAAAATCTCAGATGGGAAATCTGTAATAAATTTTTCTGAGGAAAATACATTTTAAACAAATAACCTAATGCTGTCCTCAGAGAGGACTGACCTACCAGCCCTTGAAGGGTGGGAGGGGAACACGACACAAATTGGGGATAACTTTTAGACCCGAAATGGGAGGACAAATGAACATTCTAGGATGACATCATCATGAGGTTTAAAGCTATTAATCAGAAGTGATAACCTTGTGCCTTCGCTTCTTGGTTCAGAAAGATAGTCCGCATGCTGCAGCCTTTGTACGGCAAAAGAGATACAGATGCCCTTTGCTGCAAGCATCCAGTTTTTATCCAGATTTATCTAAGCCATCTCCAGGAGTTCATTTGTCAGCTTAATTGGAGAATAAAGCAAATTATCAATAAGAAATAATTTGCCTACACCCTAACCTCGCTAGGATGCGCATTCTGATAACGTTTAGCTGCTCCATTAGGTGTTTGTTCATATATTTTCTGTTTAGGCAGTATCTATTTTGGCCACACACGTGTAATGTAGCTGGGAAACCTTAGGCAAAATGTGCTGCAGTATCAGCCCTTCAAGGTGACTTTCTTTCACGCTTTGGTGCTTCTTGCATTTCCATCCGTCTGTGTGCCATATCTCGCTTCATATCCAGCTGGATTACACAGAAATTGATCGTGATTTTTAAGATAGAGCCAAAAGTCCCAGGAGATGGCCTTTATGCAAATCGCACTCTCTAGAGGAGTGAATAGATGCTTAGAATAAAGGAAAAGTGGATAATTACCTGTTGGGTGGTAAATAATCATATGCCTAAAAGAAGACAGACAAATAAGCACTGCGTGTGTTTGTCTTTGATATTTTTGCCTTTGATATAATTTAGAATTCTTGATACAGTACTTAATATTTAGAGATGAAATGTCATTTTACAGACAGGAGTAGAATTTAATCCGGTTATATTTTCTTGCTCTATTGCTTATCCTTCATTTGTTTTCTGAATCTGTTTATATATTTTATATCTGTAAACGTGCTGGCTTGTTTGTTTGTTCTGGGGAGGGGGATATTGTTGTTGGTTTTGTTTTTTAAGAAAAATATATGCATTTTAAACTTGAATCAGTATGAGATGCCTGTTAGAGAAAGGTTCTTCTGGTTTGGGTGTTGGGTGTTTTTTTGTTGTTCTTTGGGCTTTTTTAGGAGGCAAAACCACTCACAACAGATTTGAATTTTGAAAGCTTAAGGAAAACCTTAATTCATTATCAAATTATAAAGGCTGTACTTAGACACTAAGTCTACTTCTAATGACAAAAGGCAAGAGATTAAAAAGCCTTTTAAAATTTCTCTCCTGTCATAAAGGGACTATGAGGGGTTTTGTGTCCAAAAATTTTATGTGTAATACATGAATGATGGAATTCATAATTTGAGGCTTTAGAGAATGTAGGTAAACATTAGCCTCCAACACTGTTGCTCTTTCCACCGACCGTTCTTCAAGTCTGATGTGTGAGGAGTTAGCAAATTACACGGTGCAAATACAGGTGAAACTTATAGGAGGAGTTGAATCATTTTAGCAGTTTGCCGTGAAGAATATAGGCCTGCACCCTAAAAAAATAATATCAGCTGCTTAATGCATGTTGATATCTCTCTTTATGTGCCAAATACACATGTATATGTGTATATATACATATATATTCCTAGTTTGATTATTTTGATTTTAAGAGGATTATTCCCATTCTTCATATTAAGCAAAAAAAACCCCTTCTTTTCACAACCCACTTTATTCCTTACAGAGGCTATTAATAAAATATTTAGGAAAACAAATTACAGTTATCTGTATAAGTTCTAAACAAATATTTGAAGCTGTAACAATTGCACTGTTGTGTTTTTTTACTCTTTGGCTTTTTGCTGCTATTCCTAGTTGCTTGTTGTTTACTTAATGACACATACAAACTTGTCAAAGCTAGTGTGAATTTATGCTTAAGCCAGTTCTACAGATTTTTCTTGTGAAACATGAGTAGATACCTGCAAAAAGGGAAAAGTAGATACCATAAATAAAGGTAAACTAAATTTTCTCTTTAGAATATAAGTTAAAAGACTGTTCCTCCTAGAAGAATTATCAGTCCCTGCTGCCAATTAGTAAAATCCTGACTTCTGTGGTAGATAAGGTTCCTCTTGAATGGTTTCATCAACCCACTAACAACTAAGTAAATGAGTTTTTTAGTTCTTGGATGAACAAATCACAAAATGTCTGAGGTTAGCAGGGACCTCTGATGATCATCTGGTTCTACATCCCTACTCAAGCAGGTTACCCAGGACTGTGTCCAGGCTGTTTCGGAATATCTGCAAGGATGGAGATTCCACAACCTTTATGCTGAGCAATGTGTTGCTGCAGTACTCAGTCATCCTCGTAGATATAAAAGCATCTTCTGATGTTCATAGGGACTGTCCTGTGTGTCAGTCTGTGCCTGTTGCTGCTCGTCCTGTCACTGGGCACCACTGAAAAGAGCTTGGCTCTGTTCTTTACACCCTCCCTTTGAGACAAGACAAAACGGCTTAAGTTGTGCCAGGGGAGGGATATTAAGAAAAATTCTTCACCAAAAGTGTTGTAAAGCACTGGAGCAGGCTGCCCATGGAAGTTGTGGAGTTGCCATCCGTGGGAGTATTTAAAGGTGTGTAGATGTAGTGCTGATGGATGTAGTTTAGTGGTGGTTTTGGCAGTGTTACATTGGAGATTGGACTCAATCTTAAAGGTCCCTTACAACCTAGACAATGCTATGGTTCAGGTGTTCATATGCACTTGTGAGATTGCCTCTGAACCTTCTCCTCTCTAGGCTGAAGTCCCAGATCTCTCAGCCTTTCTTCATAGGTGAAGTATCTTTGTGAGTCTGTGAGAGTCCTTAATCATCTTAATGGCCCTTTGCTGGACTTTTTCCGGTAGCTCCATGTCTCTGATATGCACAACAAAAGTTGTTTGCACACCAGTGAAAATAAAAGTTATTTTATTTTGGTCCTCATTTCTCCAGTTTTACCCTTGCCTCTTAGCAACGTTCAGCGCCTCTCTCTGTAGGATGCTCTAAAAGTTTCTACATACTAATCCTGTAGTTTTACAACCCTTTTTACTGGGGGATACTCACAGTAGTTTAAAATAAGGGAAACACAGTTCCTCCTTCCTGGATCTCCATCACCTGACCTGGAAGGGTGCAGCCTTGAAATCTCTCTGCAGTGTGTTTTTTCTTTTCTACAGTAGATATCGCTTCGTTTCCTGTGAGGGAGGGAAGATGTGATAAGATAAAAGAAATGAAGCTTTAAGTTATCTTTTTAATCCTCATTCCTAAGATTACTTTTAAAGAAGGCATTTTCTCCTATCTCAAGGGATGCTCCAGTGTAACTTCTACTCAAATTTATTTCAGAAAACATGTTGTTTGTGGAGATTGCAAAGCAGACTAATACAAAAATTCATAGCAGTTGATAGTTATGCAGAATAATACAAATGTAATATATTTAATCTAACGTGCCTCTTTAAAGAGGAAAAGCAAAATATCTCCACTTGTTTTGTTGGTGTTTTTTTTTCTAGTGATTTCTCATGTAAAATTAGTCTTTTACCCTTCTATCTTAGGATTCAGCTACAATAATACTTTGCCACTAAAAAGGTCATCTGTTAGTCCATCAGTTATCTTGTTAGAAGTGGCATTAAGCTTATCCTATGTTTTTTAATATTTCATAGGAATTTCATGGGTAGCTTATCTACAAATTGCACGTATTAACCCAAAAGGGCCATTTTATAATGGGAAAGGTTAGGATCCCAGGCATCAGAATTATGTATCAGTGTCTTTAGCTTTAGAATAGAAAGGTTGGATTATACAGTTGATACACAGCACGACTGTACCTCGTAAAGAAAGCTCTTGTAAAAATCAAGGTAAAAGCTGGCAGAAATAGGGAATTAAGGGCCAAGCAGGCATTCAAAAACCCCAAGAAATTCTGTAATATCTGGAGTCAAACTCTGCCCAGTCTGAGACTTTACAGGTGTTTTCCTTCTTGGAACACAGTGGAAAAATAAGAATTGGAAAATTACCTGGTTAATATTATTTTAAAACAAGCTATGCATTAGCCATTTCTAGGAGAGTAAAGTAGACTTTTGATGTATTGTTTTTATCAAACTTATATACTGATGAGTTATGTGTGACTATTACAAAGCATAATTTACTCTTTCAGTAGATTTCGACCATGATTTATCCAGTTTGTCATCTTATTTGAAGAGGGAAGGAACTTTCTCATGCTAAAAAATATGGACGTGTCTTATTGTCTTATCAGGAAGGTTTGTCCAAGACTGCCAATGCTAAATCTTATCCTTCCAAAATTTATAACTTCCCTCTTAAATGTTCCAAACTGAACTATCATAAAGGTATGAATTCTCTGACTTAAAAAAAATCCCAAAAAATGTAGGAAGCCGTTAGTTACCTGTTTGGAATCTAGTTTAAAAATAGTAATTTTTATTTACCCAATATTCTATAGTCAAAATACACAAATACAATAGGTTGTTTCTTTTATTGAAGAATAGTATTTCCTTGCAGCAATTTCCTAAAATGCCTTCAGTCTGCTTATTTAAATAGAAACCAGTCATTTTTCAAAAAGGACTGTTGTGACATTGGCACTACGTATGACTGAAGATTAAATCAGCATCAGAAAAATTACAGAAAGTGTTATTCAAAGGAGGGTGCCAGGTTACAATGCAGGGAAAAGTACATGGAGGAAGTCAAAATTTCTAGCAAAACTGATTATTAACAGTAGTTTAGAAGCAGCCAAGAAAATTAACATTGTGTTATAATATTTAATCCGTAAAATCTTTTCTTCTATGTCTGTAAAATGGCAGTTTGTAATGTGTGTGAAAAAATAGCAAATGTAAATTGTATCTGAAATGTAGAGCTCAATGGAATTAGTTTTGCTTCCTGTTTGGTTCTCCGTTAAGGCATGGTATTGGCTTTATTCGTTCTTCTGTAGCAGAAGGTTCTTTCAGCAGTCACAGGAAGATTATGTCAAATTTTAGAATAATGCTGACTTGTAAGGGTCTAGTTCTTTCTAGTTTTATTTCATCAGGTGTTCCACAATCTTTCCTACATCTTGTCGACTTTGCACTTCATCCTGTATACCAAAGGGACAGGAATTTGGGAGATTTGTGTTCGGATGCCTGAGAACCAACAACACTTCCCTAAGCACAATACAAGCAGGAGGCACATTTTATTTTCATACGCATGTGCATATGAAACACCAACTGGGTTTTGTTATTTGCAAAATATTTTAGAACATCTTGCAAAGTCTTGTCTGAGATTTCCTCTGTGTTTGGAAGCAAACATCCCTCCCAGCTAACCATGTAGAGCGTGTTGAAGCTTTGGTGGTTGCTCCGAGAGGGCACAAGGATTTTATATACCTGCTTTAGAAATCTGTGAGAGAGACTAAAGCACCAACTTGTAAGTGGAAGCGCCTGGGGGTTGTAGCAGTACGCTGCAAATGGTCCATCAGATTTAACAAAGATTTAGCAAAACTGACTAAATCTTTGATCGACTGTTGATAGGTATTGTATTTTGTAATTAGAGTACATGAGAGAGGCCTTCACGCGGCTTTGGGAGGTGTGTTGTCAGTGGATGATACTTGGGTTAAAAGGTCAGGAGGGCCACAATGATCCCTTAGGAAAAAAATTGTAAAAATAAGTTGTAAAAATAAATGGCTTTTAACTTGTTCATTGAGGTGTTCTGAGTTTAGAAGGTGAAACGCCCATGTTTAGCTAAATATGTCTCATATATGTAATATTTCTGACACTGCTTTCCACTTGTGTCTCAATTTGTGGCTTCCTAACCCAAGTAACGTAGACAAATTTTTTCCCATAGATCTTACAAGCATATTTTCTGGCAAACTGCTGATGAGCCCATGGGATAGGTTTCAGTCTGAAATTGATATTTTTAGGCAAGTTTTTTCAGCAACCTCTTTCGTTTTCTCAGTTTTTGAGCATGTGCTTGGAATCTTTGTATTTACTATAAAATATGTATGTTGGCCCCCTGTATTTGGAGGTGGTGTCTTTTGCTATGTTAAAAAAGGCTACCTTTATGTGTTATGTCTGTCTTTAGGTTTACCTTGATTCTAGGGAGTAAATGGAAGATTGAATTAATTCAAAGGAATAAGTTTTGGCATACAGGAATTGGTAATAAATAGTATAGTGTTGTAGTAAGAAGAGGGCCAGAGAGCATAGGTAGAACCAGGAGGGTTGCCACACATAACAACCTACTACATGAATTCAATTAAAGATTAAATACATATATATATA
>VXBJ01007365.1:0-23511 GCA_013400055.1 Nycticryphes semicollaris
ATCCTCTCCTGTTGCTTGGTGAGGCATTCAGATAAAAATGAAACGCCTACATCCAGAGCTATATTTCTGAATATTATTTTTTTCATGCCCAAACTGCAGACTGTACCCATACTAGCACCAAGCCAAACTTTCTCACCCACCAAGCAACAAGAATGCTCTGCAATGGGTACATGCTGTGCCTACACTGTAGTCCTCGAGGGCTGGGGTCCCCACCAACTAAAAGCCATCTCAAAATCACTGTATCCTTTCTCCTCAAGCTGTGTCATGATCAGCCAGGACAGTAAGAAGCAAGGAGGACCAAAGAGAGTCTGATTCCAACAGTTTGGACAATCAGCTAGGAGAATGACAGCTGCAATGAGACATAAGAATCCCATTCAGGAAGTTAGTTTTGTTTCACTTTATTTTTCATACAATAGTGCTGTGGAATTGTATGATAAGGACCATGTTTGACCCCACTCTCAACTCCTTGCCAGTGGATGCTCTCTTCTATGTGACCTGATCTAGGTGTTCCTGCTCCAGCAGGGGGATTGGACTAGGTGATCTTTCAAGGTCCCTTCCAATCCCTGATACTCTGTGATTCTGTGATTTTTTTTAAAAAAAGAATTTCTCCATTGATCAAAAATCCTAAAATAATTGGTATAGATAATCTAGTTTGCTAAAAGTTCTTATCTTTTAATATAATTGATTCTTACACGGTCAGTATTCTTGACTGACTTCACGTAGACATATTCAGTTGACTTTGAAGATCTAAATATTTTTTTTTTTTCTGAGTAGATCAAAAATTACTTGCTTACAAACACAAAAAGGATAGTAAGTTAAGTGCATGATACTCTATTTCTGCTTCCTTTTATTGTTCTCATCAATGGGTAACTTTTTTTTCATTAGACGATGAAAAAACAGGAAAAAATATATTTGACATTCTGGTTTTCATATTGGGTCCAAATGTTCATGAATCTTAGCAATTTCCCTAACCAATGACAATCACAACTCACAGAATGGTTAAGTTTGGAAGGGAACTCTGGAGGTCATCTGCTCCAACCACCCTGCACAAGCAGACTGTCCAGAATGGTGTGAAGACAACTTCAGAATATCTCCAAGGATGGAAACTCCACACCTTTCTGTGGGAAACCTGTGCCAAAGCTCAGTCACCTTCACAGTAAAAAACTGTTTTCTGATGTTCAGAGGGAACCTCCTGTGTTTCTGTTTGTATTTCCTGCCTCTTTTTCCCTTACTGGACACCACTATAAAAAGCCTGGCTCTATCCTCTTTTTATCCTCTCTTCAGGTATTTGTACACATTGATGAGATTCCCCTGATCTTTCTCACCTCTGGATTATGCAGTACCAGCTCTCTCAGCCTTTCCTTACAGGAAATTCATTCATTATAGCAAAATCATCTTTGTGGCACTTTGCTGGACTCTCTCCAGTATACTGTCCGTATCTCTTTTGTACTGAGGAACAGTACAAAACAGGACAGAAGGCTCCAAGTGCGGCCTCAACAGGGATGGGTAGGTGAGGAGGTTCACCTCTCTTGACCTGATGACAATTTTTTACTTAAAGTAGCCAAGGATACCGTTGACTTTTTTTATGGCAAGGGAAAATTGCTGGCTGATGTTCAAGTTGGTGTCCACCAGGACCCCAAGGGCCTTTTCTACCAAGTTGCTTTCTAGATGGTAGGCTCCCCATCATATACTGGTGTGTGGGTTGAAATGTCATCTCCTGTATAGAAATCATATGAAAGATGAAGCAAAGACAATCAGACAGTATAATAACATTAAGTGAATATCATGTTAAAAAATTAATTCTATTTTTTAAAAACAAGATTCGATTATTTTTTTTCCACAAAATTCTGCTGTCATTTATATATTAGTGAATATTAGTGAACTTCCAATTATTTTATCATCTTTTGCATGTTAGGACTTCAGGAGTAATGATCTGAAAGTTTAATAAATTTTACAGAATGATGATAAGCTAAAACTATATTCATTGTCTATAACACAGAAAAACTCATCTGTTCAAGGACACGGAAGTAATTTTACCAGAAGATGTATGACTGTTTATCTCATTTTCTGCCCTCTCTTATATCTATTCCAACTGCATTTCCTGGCCTTATATGTGGACAAAACCTTTTAGTAATTATTTATGTGTGAACCACCATTTCTAAATGAAATATCCAGCCCTAAAATATTCTGATGTTTCTGGTGTGTATTTCAAAACATTGTAACATCAATTTTAAAACAAAGATACTTAAATATAAAGATGTCTTTAAAATTTTATTAATATTTTAATGAGGATTTATTCTCAGGTAAGGAACAATGTAAGAAGTTAAAATGAAAACACATTAAAGAACAATAATAATAATAATAATAAAAGAACAAACTTATGTGGAAAAATAGATATGAAAGCAGTAGCTTTAACAGAAGTTCTAAATCTATATTGCAGCATAGATTTTCACTTCCTGGAGGAGATGCTTTTGAAGAGGAACAAGGAATATTCAGTGGAAAATTATGAACAGAATTTTTTTCACAAAACTTTTAATAGGAAACACTTCTTTTAGAATAACATACATTCTTTTCCAAAATGCTTTCTTCAGTCCTTCAGAAATATAATTATCACAAAATTACATTTGATAACACTTTTTATGTATTTTTGTATATATTTATAGTTCTTTTTTCAATCACTACATATGTTATTCAATCTCTAGAACTGGATTTAACTTCAACTTCAAATTCAGACTTCACAGAATCGATATTTTTAAGTTTTCTGCAAAATATCTAAGTTTTTTACATATCCAAACAGACTTTCTAATTTTGCACTACAAGTAGCAGGGCACATAATAAATTCCATGTTTTTTTTAAGAAACTGAGATAACTCGGTTTTCTTGATATTGTAGTAGAACATTTTCTTGCCAATATCTTTTAAATCATGCATATACATTTTATCAAATCTCTCTTGAGACAGAGAGATAGTTTAATCATCATGCAGTCCCCATGTAGCTTTTTCCTAGGTTTTAGTCATTCACCATGGTTTCCTGAGAAATTGGCTTCTGTCTGCCAAACTCTTAACAAAAAAACTCTTGCATTAAAGTTCATCTAGTTCCAACCCCTGTGGTCATGTTCAGGTACACCTTCCACTATACCAGGTTACACAAAGCTTCACCCAACTTGGCCTTGAACACCTTCAGGGGTGGGTGTCATGAGCTCCTCACTGAATACTGGTGCAAATCCTACATCATTAAATAATGCTTATCTAATGTGCAAGGTATATTAGGTACAAAAGCAATGTCTAATAGCCAAAAAAATATCCCAGGTTTCTTTTGATCAAAAAGATGGCAATGTGACTCAGGGTCTTTCGTTTCTGTTGCAATTGACAGAAGAAAGACAACTCTAATTTACAAATAGTGCTATTACCTTATAGTGGAAGGATAACTTCTCAGTTTCTCTTTTATGCAATATATATTTGGAGCAATTATTAGATAAAGTCTTCATTATCACTTTTCTTTTATCTTAGATGAAGTGATTTCTCCCAAAATTACAAGTAATATTGTTTGTTCAAGTGGTTATATGATGCTGACATTCACAAAAATTTGATTGCACAAACTTTTTGCATCTTTTCAGTATTCTTAATACACTTCAGTTTTATCTTCCCAATAATCAGTTGAGCAAGTATTATTAATTCTAGTTGTGTAGTAGTAAGTTAACACCCATATTTTGATGTTTAATTTGAGATAGAACTAATCATATTAAAAAAAGAAAAATAATTGTATCTGTTTATTTCCCAAATGTAAGAGATCACTTTTATGGTAATGAATAAAGATCTTGTCATACAGATGCCTCAACCTCATCTACTGTTAAATAATCTACTAATGTTATTATTACAGTTCTATTTTATTATTGGAGCCCTCTCACCTTTTTTTTTTTTTTTTCCCATTTGTATCCAGTTTCAAAACTTCCAAGAAGCACTGTAGAATATTCTTTTTTTCGTATGTACTCAATTTACATTGATGGTTCTACATCAGATAGTTTCCCCATGAATAAGGCTAATGGCAGCTGCTGCTATCTTCATTTAATTCAGGAAAAAAAAAAACACTTGATGCTTCCTATTTCATGTTCTTAGGTTATGTCATTTTCACGATCTGAGGCTAACAAATAAAATCACTTCCTTAGATACAGCATTGTTGAGCATATATAGAAATAGTAGGTACAAATACAGTTTGAATTTATCTTTTACATTTTAACAATGGCAATTCTGTTTAAAGATATGAAAAATACAGGCAACAATAAGTAATAGTGACAGACTCTGTAGGGTTCTTGAAATTAAACCTGGTGCAATCTGTGACAAAAAGGGAAAAGGGCTTCACTGAAAGGTTCAGATTAGTAATTTATTTGGACTTCGCTCACAGGTCCAGTACACCATTATTGAAGGTCCAGTGGGTACAATGGCAAATGCATTATTGCATTATTGCAATTTAAAAACAATTCGCAAAATATGCCATTACAATCTACAAGTGATCCTGAAAAGTAGTAACACAAACCACAAGCACTCTAGATATTCATATCTTAAAACAGTGCACCAATCACGATCTTAATAGCATGCCATATACCAGTCGTATGTTTCTTAATCACTTACTCTCTGTCTCAGGAAAGGTCTTTTAATCCCTGGGAAGATACCCTGTACAGTGTCCTGGACAATGGATGGACAAGTCTCCTACAGGACAGCTGTATTGTTGGAAGATTCTCCATTTTTCTCCCTGAACCTTATGGTTTATATTTCCTGACTCGAAGGGGGTGCAGGATTATACCTGAGTGAATTACACTATCTGGAATATTTACCTCTGGTGGTGTGATGGCTCCTAAGTTTCTGTTGGTAATTTTGTGATGTCTAGCACTCAAAGTCACGGGAATAGTGGTGGGATGGGACCTGGGGTATTTTGTTTGTTAAGGCTCCATTCGGTTTCGGTTCTTATTGTGGTGCAGTCTGGAGACAACCCTTGTCTGAGCTGGTTTTTGCAGCGAAATATNGTCGATAATTATGTTTAAAAATCTAAATCCTGCTAAATCTAATTCCTGGGGTGGGATTTGGGTCATACATGTCAGAGTATGTGTTTAGGTGTCTAAATTTGTATTGAAACAGTAGAAATCCAGAGACAGATTTATTTACATAAAACCAAACAACCCTGAAATACCCTAGGACACCTTATACATCTGTCCAGGATGAGTGAAAATGATATATGACTTGCAAGAGAACTGTGTCATTCAGGAATTTGGAGGCCAAGAAAAATATCACATAAAGATGTGTGTACCTTTGCTATGCCCTATTAGTGGATTGGTTACACTCTTTGAATTCTACACTCATGTCTCCCTCTTAAGTTTCCAGACCAGGACAGCTATTGCAGATATTGTGGTCCGTTTTAACCAGCTATCATGACTACTTTTTCTCAGAGGGCCATAAGTAAGACCTATTCCTAGGGTGAGGTTGGGATTTAGTTGAGCACCTAGGGAATAGGAGGTCACATCCATTACCTTGCAGTATAGACACAATCAGCATGAAACAGATCTATCATTTAAATAATACTGCATACTTTTTTGGTGTTTATGTTAACCTTCCAATTAAATATAAAAAAGATTGCACAAATGTGGGGCTTCCACTGTTTAGAAAATATATCATGCTATGAGTTTGAATACAGGATTAAGAAACTTCTGACCTGGTAATTATATAGCTGTGATAGGTGAAAGGAGAACAAGCAAAGATAGAGTGAAATACAGAGATGAAAAGATACATTTAAGACATATTTTACTTTGGACATGATTTTATAGCCCCGGGGAATCTCATGCTTCTTTAATGAGTGATGCTGCTTAGCCATCTTACTCCTCCCTAATGAAAAGAATAGCTCCAGAGAGATCAGTTCAAAGATAAGTGCTTCAAAGATAGGTTGTATATAAAACCATTTTCTCCTCAGCTTCCCTAGTCTGTCTCCATGGCATTTTTTCTTCTGTCGTCTAGTAATCTTGAACATGAACTGTGGAAAAGGCTTGAAATTAACAGTCATATTATGCAGAGAAATATTTCTTGGACAATGTTTTCAAAGACATATGGTTCCCTGCACTTAATGTGTCTGTCCATACTTAAAATCTCTCTTCCATTAGTGTTTGGCTCCTGTTCCACTACCTCCTTGTTTCACTGTGTGACTACTGGCAATGTATATTTCTAGTGGCCAGGCAACACCAGTGTCTATGCAGTATAGGTCTTCTGAACCTATAAGAAGATTCTTAATTCTCTTGCTGCTCCATGTTGTACACAGAATAATTGTGCTTTTGTGTAATCTTGGCCAGGACATACTTCAGACAGTCTATATGGCAATGTGATTGATTGTTCAGTTACAGCCTCTCTCTCAGCTCCCTAATTAATACCAGAGTTCTATCCCTGTCTGAGAGTTACACAGATACATGCACGAAAGCATATAAATATATGAAAAATTATATATTTTCAAATGCTTTAAAAATAACGAGGAAAAGTTTACCTTTACAATAATCATCATCCTGTAAACAAAAAACCGAAGAAAGAAACCAACAGCAAATTTAACAAGAAAGGATTTGTGAAACTCCTCTCTAATGGTAACTTGGATAGTTAATTTGACAACTATAGATTTCAAAATATATAGCTTGTATATTGCTTTTAGAGAGCAGTACTTCCCCTCCACCCCCATGGGAATCCAGTGCTAGTGTTACATACAAAATTCTGATTCGTCCAAAGGCATTAATTAACCTAAGATTTTCCAGGCATATATTGACCCACAGATATATTGGTAATTTTGTTAGTTGGGAGTTTGTCTACATAAGGGAGCAAAGCTGTAACTTTCTTCAACAATTCCTGTAAGTGATGCTTTCAGTACACAGTAATTCTGGAAATGGCATTTTTTAAGCTGAAAATGCTGATCTGCTAGCTTCTATAAAATCATTCTCAAAAGTGCTGCTGTAAAAAGGCACTACTTCTGGGAATGACTACTTAATTGCAGGACTTAAAATGATAGTATGAACAGAACTTGAACTACAAAAAAGGTTGGCTCTCTTAGGAAGTTTTGGACCTGCCATAAAATGCCATCTGCCTACTATTATCTTGTATAGCATCAGTTATATAAGTTTGATTATGTCTAAGACTCCTAAAACTTCTATAAAATATTAATTTTCATCACTTGTTAATGTGCTGTAATATTTTAAAATCAATTTCCTACAATGTTATCTTAAAACATTTTTATTATATTTACTCTTAGTATATTAAGAAAATTGTATACATTAAGAAAAAGTGGTGCATTGCAGTCTGCCTTTTATTTACACAGGTCTTGCAATGACAACATGTTACTATGACACTTGTGTTTAATGATATGTTTCTAAGTCACAAAATATGTCAGACTCTTCGGAATATCACCACCTGTTAGCCACCCACACTACTGCAGCTGCAAGTCAGTTTCCATCTCTCGCAATAAGTGATTTTGGATGTAGTACTATTTTCTGTGATGCAGGGGTTCTTGCCCAGAGCCAGTGAAGACCTCCAGAAAGCAGAGGTAGCCAATCACCATTATGAAGACCTAATGATTTGCAGCGGATCTTTAACCTGTGACAAAAGTTCATGTTGTAGAAAACTAGAAAAAGTTAATCAAATCCAGGGAAGCCCACAAACAAATACAATATAATATACAATTTGTCATTGTGCAGCACTGCTGTAATCATGCTGTACTCAGTTGTATTCATACAATAGCT
The DNA here is from genome assembly GCA_013400055.1 of Nycticryphes semicollaris. Classification (NCBI taxonomy): domain Eukaryota; kingdom Metazoa; phylum Chordata; class Aves; order Charadriiformes; family Rostratulidae; genus Nycticryphes; species Nycticryphes semicollaris. The sequence continues at coordinate 7,756 of VXBJ01007365.1, forward strand.
AGCATTGAGCCTGCTACATTTCCTGTAAAAGATAAATGTCAGGAAAATGCTCCACTGCCTATAGGGAAGTCATTAAATGGACAGAGCCAGGCCCTTCATAGTGGTGCATTATGGGAAGATGAGAGACAAGGGGCATAAATTAAAAGAAGACACACAGATTCAACTGGATATAAGGAGAAAAAGATTCAACTGGATATAAGGAGAAAATATTCCCCATGTAGACAATCAGTCAGTGCAACAGATGTTTCAGAGAGCCTCTGCCACCTCCATCGTTGGGGTTCTTCAAGACCTAAATGGGTACAACCCGAGTAACCTGGTCTGACCTCACAGTTGGCCCTGCTCTGAGCAGGAGGTTGGTCTAGAACCTCCTAAAGTCCACTACGACCTGAGTTTTCATAAGGCCCTGTCTTTTAGAAGGCATGCTAGGGTGCTTGCACATTTGGGGTTTTTTTGGTTTTTGGGTTTTTTTTTTAACAAGTAGGTTTTTATTGCCATGCACATTAAAATGAAGTTAAAGTGATATTAAGGTATATGTTTGTTAGAATTAAAGCATGCTGTAGACAAAGCAGAAGGAAACACAAGATAGCTTACACCATGAGCTAGTGGTGATCACAGGCTATAGCATATGAACTCCATCTGGAGGTTGTCATAGGTGACTCTCCTAGGGATTGTCCAGTCTGACACATAATTTAAAGAGGGGTCCAGAAGCAAAGAAAGTGGTTACGACAATAATTAATGCTGCTTTATTTAGCATACCACTTGACTTCTAACAGAAGCTCAGAACTCTATGACCATGCAGGGTAAATTATTAGCTAACTCCATCAAGGTCACTTTAATATGATCATCACTGTTGAGGTTCCTATGAAAATTAGCTCAGACTGTTTGGGGTGGGAAGTTTTTTTGCCTTATCCGATGTCCCATAAAATGAAGAGAACTATACCTAATGATTTAGCGAGTCTTTGAAGGCACAACAGGAGTGTTTTGTTTGAAGAGAAAAATAATTACAAAATTATTGCCCCTAGGCCCATGCTCTTTCAGAGCTGTAAATATACAAGACTGGGAGTCTGCAATGCACTTGATCTTCTCCCATTAAATTCAAGAACATTTTTTATATCTTTATTTATTTTAATTGATTTGTTTTTATTTTGACTTCAATGTCAGCAACATCCAGCACAGAGCTGGATGAAAGATGAGTCCAGACTTCTAATCTGAATCTCTAGACCTAGACATTGCCTGAATCATTTAGGTTTGAAAACATTTCTTTACCAATAGACAGGTCTTAAAGATAGCTATTGAATCCTTTTATTTTTCCCCAGGGGGGTCTTTACAGATGCATTGTCTGATAAGCATAATGCAGGAGGAAGAGGAGCACAGCACAGAAGGGAGAGTGCCAAGTGTCTAGTATTCACATCAGCTGGGAACCAGAAGAGACTCTGAGAAGTTTCCTATCGATGGGAAATTATGCAGGAAATGGGGAGGCTTGTGTCGGGCTTCCTATTTACCTAACAACTAGGGAACATCAGTAACCAAAAGCACAATAACTAGGACATGCATATAGGTAGAAGGCACCTAAAATTTCTTGTGGCTTGCAGGGTAGTGCATAGGGAATCTGTAGGTGCTGTTCAGTGCTGCAAAAGTTGGTGAGGCAGTAGTGGTAACTGCATGATGTGACCATTAGAAACCAACACCAGGAGATAAATGAAAGAGAGGTGATTACAAGAAGCACACCAGGGACAGAACTATGGGGGAAATCTCGACTTCCCCTAGAAATAGTGGTGTGACTAGAAGCCTATCCGAATTGTGACGGCATGATAAATAAAGAAAAGGAACTGAGAACTTGTGAGTAGTTGAACAGCTATGACCTCATCACAGAGGACCTCAGAGACGTGGTAATTTGCATGAATGAAGCGCTGAATGGACACAAGCCCTTTAGGAAAAATGTGAAGGGGAAACAAGATTATTGTGCTCTATGCAAGTTAACAGTTTGCATGCACGGATCATGATCAGAGAAGAGGCCAACAAGGAGGAGGTCACAGCAGGAATCTGCTGCAAAACACTGGATTGAGAAGGTGAAGTGGGTGAGGCCTTCTGTAAACAGCTCAGTGTAGTCTTCCAGTTGCGTGTTTTATTTGTCTTGTGGAACTTTAACTATTCCAATAACAGATAGAAGCATGGTGGAGTGCAAGCAATCCAGGAGATTCCTGGCGTGCTTTGGTCCTTTTTTTTTTTTCAAACCGTTTCTTTATGGGGCTTCTAGGGAAGAAGTCTTAGGTCTTCTACTCACATAAAATGAGGAATTGCTCAGAAATGTGATTGCTAACAGCAGCCCTGACTGCAGTGTCTATGAGATGATAGAGTTTAAGACAGAGAATGAAGTGGGGAAAAAGAGTGGGAAAATAAAGAACCTGGACTTTAGGAGAGGGGACTTTGTCTTGCCCCAGGAACTGGTAGAGAGGATGCTATGGGGGTCTACTCTGGAGGACAAAGCCCTTTGCACTGAAAGTAATGAAGCACTTGGACAAAAAACACTGTGGTCTCTGTTACTGCAGACAGAAGACTTGACTTAATAAAATCCTTACAAACCTGATCTAACTCTGAAGTTTGACTTGCTTTGACCACAAGGTTGAATTGGAGATCTCCAGCAGACCGTTCTGTTCTGAAATACTGTATTAGTCAGAGATTTGATTTCTGGGATATTCTTGCATGTAACGCGTAAAAGTATTGCTCCACCTTGAAAGTTTACTTCTAGAAAGTGAAGTTGTTGGGAAGTTCTATTTTGAAATGTGATTTCCTTCACTCACCAGAATTTTAGCTGAGCTTTAGACATCTAAAATAAGGTAAAATTTTTACTTTTACTGTTCTGCAAGTGAGCAGCCTGCCTAAAATTCATGGTCTTAAACCCACATTCAACCTGTTCTGTTGTTGTGCTTATATCTATTCACAACATAATCTTATAATATTTACTCATATAATTTAATAATATACTTTAATATACACAGTATGCAACAATTATACTAAAATGAATACTCATATTTAGTGCTTTGCTATTTATAAAGCATATTCAATACATGTATTAGCATCATAAATTAATTCTTGTTGGGAATCTAACACAGAATATGATATAAACCAACAGCACCTCTGCACTGCTCAGATCTGACAGAACATTCAATCAATTGATCAGGGTGTTTTAGACAAAAAAAAAATATTATTTTTACTACTTTTCCTGTCAGAAGTAACACACCAAGTCAAGTCTGGTATGTCTTTTACATTAAAAGGCAGTAAGCTGAAGACAATTTTACCTGTGGTACCTTTAAAAGGTTAGCTTTTAAGTAAAGATTCTTTTCTATTTGCATACTGTACATATTAGTATAAGCAAAGAATAGATTGGGGGAAAATGCTGATGTATATCCCATTCTGGCTTTTATATACAATCAGTTGGCCCTCAGTATGCACTCTTGGATCCAGGAATGCTAAAGCAATCCTGTGTCTGCAGATATAGATATAGTCTTATTTGTCTATCTTACAGGAATTCAGTATTTTTCAGTTAGAAAGCTTCTATTATTGTTCATAGAGAATGTCTGTAACATGAGCTTAAGATGGACACCTTCATTTTAAACAGCTAAATATTTACAGGATTGACTTACTTCTAATTTTCATATAGAACTGAACTACATAATTTGGCAGTGAGTTAACTAAATTAATTAATTAGGAAGACAGCATTCACATAGCTATGCTTGGCTATATTTAGTAAGTTTGAAGGTCTATTATTTCCAGGAATCTCTTAGCATGATACTGAAAAGCTATGTAAAGCATCTATTCAAAGTCTTCACCAAAGATAAAAGACTGCATTTTTCTGTTTAACTGTACAAGGCTTACCACTGTTCCACGTGCTGCTCAAGCATATTAGTATCCAAGCCTCAGTAAGCTGCAATCTCCTGCTCTTCCATATGGCAAATTGTTTCATCCATTGTTTGCAAAGTATCCACCAAACAAAAAAAATTAATATCTACAGACTTTACATGCATGAAAATTGGAAACCATGGTGCACGATCATAACTACTAGTAGTTTCACAGCATTCCTTTTTTCACTCCATTATGTACTGTGAGAAAGTAGAGAGCTTGAGGAGTTTGAACCAAACTGTAGGACCACCTGCTGCTGCAGCATCTGTAGTATGCAATTAGAAGGTTATAATAGGATGTATAAGAATATGATGTGTAGACTGTTATGATAAATATGGTGGTATATGTCTACTGTGGTATTCTTTGCTATTAGCTTAGAGAAAACTAAATATGCAGCATCTTTTGCATTTAGACATAGAATAATTATTGCTTTAAAAATATTTGTAAATTATATAGATCTATTCCAGATTAAATACAGGTGACATTCTGAAAGTTCCTTTTTTTTTTTTTTTTTTCCTTTCTAAAAAGAGATTCTTCTTCCTTTTCTTCCAGTAAAGTAATGAATAGTTGCCAATATTCTGACAGACCTGTAAGCTTGAGTGGCAGCTCTGTGTGTCTGGCTATTTTCAAGTGCAATTTAAGGAGTTTTGCAAATGGTCTTTGTGTTTGCACTAACAGTTGTAGCACATCTTTTCTGGGATTGCAGTACAAAAAGATGATAAGTCAGCTAAAACTGTGCATCAAGATTCACCTAAGTTGAGCCAGTAACAAATAAGATGGACAATGTCGTTAGGTGCTGAAATTTATAATTTTTTAACCATCTGACAGTCTTCCATATTCTGTGTAAAAAACTTAAGCATTTCATTAAATTAGTATTCAAATTAGCATGCTGACTAGGAAGCTGATTCAGTTTATATATTGTGGAAAGGGTATGAACTTGCATATCTTAAACTCTTCCTTTATGGAACTTAGAACTTAGCTTGTCTTTCCCTTCCTTTGATGGATGGATTGATGTTCATTTGACTAACAAATATTCCATGTTACATGTGTAAACTGTTTTAAGACTCTCCTTCCTAGGCAAGTATATTAAGTAATGGGCTGTAAGAGTATTCTCCTTCGTGTTCTCTACATCTTTATTTATCCCATAACTTATCTTTAGTTCTTTTTTGAAAACAAATATTTTTGAGAATATTTATGTAATGCTTCATGTATGAATGGTCCATATATTGATGCTGAAGTACTAATAGGAAATATTCTAAAACAGAAGTGGGTAACTGAAATTATGTTCCTTAGAAGTTGTGTAACTGTAATAAACATAATGGTGTATAAAAGCAAGAAGCACTCCTCAGTTTTTGAAAGAAAGTGTCCGTTACAACTTCATGCTGTGTACAACTTAATTGGTTATTCATGCACGGTGCGTGCCCAGTAGATTGAGAACTAACATCATCATATATTCATCACAGAATGGCTTGGGTTGGAAGATCCAACAACCTACCATGGTCAGGGACACCTCTCATTAGACCAGGCTGCTCAAAGCCCCATCCAGCCTGGCTTGGAACACTTCCAGGGAAGGGACACCCACAACTTCTTTGGGCAATTTGTGCCTCTGTCTCACCACCCTCAGAGTAAATAATTTCTTCTTGATATATAGGCTAAATCTATCCTCTTTCAGCTTAAAACCATTACCCCTAGTCCTATCACTATACTCCCTGATAAAGAGTCCCTCCCCATCTCTCCTGTAGGCCCCCTTCACATACTAGAAGGCTGGTATAAGGTCTCCCCAGAGCCTTCATTCCTCCAGGCTGAAAAACCCCAACTCTCTTAGCCTGTCCTTATTGGAGAGGTGCTCCAGCCCACTGACATTCTTCCTGGCCCTGTGCTGGACCCATTCCAACAGGTCCACTTCCTTCCTGTGCTGATCTATGAGCTGCTTCTTTCTTCTTCTATGATTCTTGTGGATCCAAAAATTGTGAGCTTCTTTGTGGATGAGTACCCAGTTTCTGGACATGGAGTCTATTTAGTCATTATAGAAGTATTGAATTTTTCTGCCTGTGAAGGTGAAATGCTTCTGAGCATTTATAAAAAAGAGAAAAATTGACACCTGAGACATTTCACAATGAAAATTTAAGATTTCCATGAAGCATAATCTCCTACATCCCACTGATATTTTTTTTCTCCTCTGGCGTCCATATGATGCTCTTCTGTGCAAATGCTCCTTGTCTAGCATAATCAAGTTTTCTTTTTGGTTTTGGTTTGTTTTTTCTCCTGCTGCTGCTTATCCTGATTTTAGTTATTTTTACTCATATGCAGAAACATAGTAGAAATATATAAGCACTGATAAGAAGCTGAAGACTGATTAAACCAAATAGGACTTTTAATATCCCTGCTGGTACAATCCTTTACTGCCTAACCAACTGCGGGAATGAAAGACATGGAAGCGTGGCCAGCTTTAAATTGTTATGAGATTTATGCCAAACTAGAGTGATAATAGTTAAGCCTTAGCAAACACTCTTACATGCTAATTACTTCAGTTTGTATTATACTAATGATTTAATAATTTTTTTGTTTTTGGAAAAAATCTCAGTATGTGTAAGATGTTGCAACTTCTACTTCCACCTAGTACTATATCTAGATTTTTTTAAGCAAAGTCGACAGTTTCAAATTGTCCGATATGTTATTCACAGGATAAAGACACGAGGAAAAAAAAATCTATAAATTCTCAATAATCATGCTGACCTTTGAATTCTCTGTTATTTTTATAAACCACTATACTACGGCCAGAGTATCTTTGCATGAAATAGTCTTATGAATCATCCTGTTTCCCTTGTGTAATCTTGAAATCAAATGATTGCAGTATAACTTTTTGAATGTACATAACAAACCTGCAGATTCTAAGCCCACTTTTTCACAGGTCTCTATTTAATAGTATAGATATACTCTATGTTTAACCTACTCTCAGTCCCCTAAAGAGAAACTAAGACTGAGACTGAGACTAGAGACTTTAACTATCATTTTTTTAAATGTGTGAGCACCACTTTAAAAGTAGCTAGAGACAATTTTACTGCTTTGCCAGCAAACAGCACTACTACTTATTTCTAGATTATTACTACTTAATAAATCCTTTTGGTTTGGAATCAGCTTCTAATTTGGAATGAAAATTTATTCTTAGCATTATATACCTTCCCATTGTAAGGGACCTCTGGAGGTCATCTACTCCAACCACTCTGCTCAAGCAGGACCACCTAAAGCAGCCTGCCCAGGCCAATGTCCATGTGGATTTTTAATATCTCTAAGTAGAAAAAATCCATAATCTCCCTGGGAAACCTGTGCTACAGCTCAACCACCCTAACAGTAAAATAGCGTTTTCTGAAGTTCAGAGCGAACCTCCTGTTTTTCTGTTTGTGGCCGTTGCCTCTAGTCCCATCATTGGACAACACTGACACGTTAGTATCACAAAGATACAACATTGTATGAAGGCACTAAGGTGCTCAAGAAAGTAAGCTCTGATTCACAAAAATTTGTTAGTCTGAGAAAAAAAAAGAAAAAAAAGAAAAAAAAACACAAAAAAACCACACCAAAAAACCAAAACAACCGTTTAACTGTTTTCAGTGTTAATACAATGTCTTCAAGAGGACTCTTTTGCATAAATCAGAAATACTAGTTAGGTCTAAAGCAAATTCAGATATTTCCATATTACTGTCTGTTATTTGGTATAGACATACGCTTCTGTCAGATCTTAGGCTCTTTTTTCTCTATATCATCTTCATAGATCTCTATAATTTATTAGTAAGTTTCAAAATATAATAATACATAATCAGTCTGAAATTAATTCTGAAATATCAGGCTATCATACATTCTCTTTTTTTGCATTGCGTATTATTACTGTTTCAGTAATTTCACTGTTTAGTGAAGTCAGAGGTATACTTACCCATAAAAAGCCAGTATCCTGAAGCAGAAATGTGTTTTCTTAACATACCTTGGACATTCTCAGTTGACACAGATGAGACACATAGTAAAGCAGATCTTTGAGGATCTGTGGAACTAAGCCCTTAGTCTGAACATTTAAATTCTTCTAAGAATCTAGACTTTTGAAAAATCTAATAATTTCAAATGTAAAGCAATATTTCAGAATCACAAAAAACTTGAAAGTGAAGAGAAAGACAAAAGTATACTAGTATTTATATGGACATATATATGCCCAGAAATTAGTTCCTCTTAGTGGGCTCATTACCAAGGAATCTTTGGCAGAATATACCAGAGTTGTGTAGTATGTGCATTTTTCAGAGTGCATGCATCAAACTCCTTTTGTATTATATGCCATTTGGGGGGGTTAGCAAAATTTGAATGTAAATCGTAGGCTGCTGTCTGAAGTTAAGGACATCAAAACTATATAAATAAACTGAAATGATGCATTTAGAACATTTGAAATGGTGCTAATTCACTTACATACTTTTCTAAAGCCTTTCTGACTGCATCTTTTGACATTGCTCACTCCTTTTCAAGCTGCCTTACTATTTTTTTCTTTTTTTTTTTTTTTTTTTTTTTCACAGAATCATAGTACATTTTGGGTTGAAAGTGGCATTAAAGATCATCTACTGGCAAACCCCATGTCATGGCAATAGACTAGATTACTCAAAGCCCCATCTAACCTGACCTTTTAATTTTATTTTTTTCTTAAATACAGGACAGAGTATGAACTTTATAACTCAGATTTCTGTAGAAATATGAATGGAAAAATACAGCTCTGTGCCGACATTAGTAATAAGAACCTCCTGTCAATTGTGTTTGCTTCATGTTTGTATTTTGTTTTGTTTTAGTTTTATTTGTATTTTGGGAAGTGTAGGGACTTTAAAGAGTGTCTAAGTAATATAAGAGCACAAGTCCCTGTATATCCCTTAAGATGTTTTTGCATCACATTTGCGAAGAAAATACCATGGAAATAATATGTTGAAGATAATTCTAAAAGCCCTTATTAGGTTAGATATGGTATAACACTTTGTAATTTAGGCAATTCCATAGCAATTTATTAATATCTAACCTCAAGCATAGAAATACCAGTTTCCTCTTTATTTGGATGCATATCGTTCCTTCCAGACTTGCACTTACTCAAGTACTTTTTTTCAGGCTTTGCAGACAAATTCAGTTTGCCAAAGTGCCAAAAAAAATAGCATGATAATGGAAAAGCTGGTGCAAAAAGAAGGAATATTGAAGTGGAGAGAGGATTGTGTTAGCTGAACAGCAAAGGGTTCGGCAAGGACAGAATATCGATATTGTGATCATTCAGGGGCTTAATTCTCTTTTGTCTCCTCCAGTTGTTCATGACTTAATTAATTTCTTTAGCCCAGCAACACAACAAATAAAGCATTTCTATTATTAATTGTCATCCATAGGCTTAGTATTTAGTTTGTAAGGACTCAGGGCCTGAGACCCATCAGGTTTTCTCTGAGCTTTTGTAGACCTCTCTGGTGTTTTGCTTTTAGTTGATTTAACTGAAACAACATTTTTCTAATTAACAGGTGGTCACAAGATTTTTTTATAAATATAATTTTTATATCAATAGTGGCAAATAGTTATTCTGTGTAAAATACAGAATTTATGGCTCCAGCAGATAGTGATATAGCATAGAGAAATAAAAAAAATACATAACTGACTGCTTTCATGGTACGTGATCAGGGTGCACTCAGTTCAGTGAAACACAATAGGTTTATACACAGTATGCAAGTACAACATAATGAAAATTATTTGTCAGAACAAACACAGCTTACTATTATTTTACCATCATCACCATTATCTAGCATACATTGCATTCCAGTGGCACCACTGACATCACTAACATTAAGAATGTATTGCTTTTTCCTTTAAAATCCATATATTAACAGGATTATATATATATAAACCTGTTCTAAAATTACTATAGACTGAGACTTAACAGAAGAAGTTAAAAGAGACTCCTTAATAGTCAATGTATTTCAGTTTAGAAAAAAATTCATAAGCTTTTGAAATTTACAGTGCAGATCCTTTGCTTCCTGCTTGCTTTTTACTGGTTTTCTAATGCACATAACAAAAAAACCCTGATATTATTCCTTTTACACTCCCATTATTTTTATTAATCTCCCACAGTACACTTCATCAAATATATTATTCCTGCAGGACACTATAAAAAATAACTTTAGATCTTCTGATATTTCTTGAATTATTTCCCAATTATCTTTTCTGAAGAGTTGTGTATCTCTCTTTCTCTTCAATCACCCACATCAACCTGAAACTAATAAAATAATACAAGATATAGTCAGCCAAACAACAACTGGCTTGGAGAACCACTTGGACAAGAGGTTCTGCAAGTGGAAAAGTGGTCATTTTTCATTAGTATCCCAAACTTTATTGAAATTAAGTAGAGCTAACTATGAAAGTAAATATAGGATGCTAAGAGTGAAAAAAGTTGTTTCACAGTTAAGATGGACACAAACAGTCAGGACATAAGGACCAGATCCGAAGAATAACTGATTATTTGAAATGGAACAAAGCATTTAAATCCAATATTGTGATTTTTTTTTTTTTTGACATAAAAAATTCTATAAACTTTTTGTATGGAATTTCCACATTTCACTTTTTAACTTGAGAATTGCTGAGAGCTGTCCTTTCATCACTAAGGCTCAAAATGATTAAACAAAAATCACCATTCAGTATCTAGCTCATGTTTGCAGCTAATGGGGATCTAGAAGCAAGAAACAGAATAAATTTCATCTGGTTTTAGCAAAAAAGAAAAACAAAAAGCAAAAAACAAAAACCCAAAACCTATTGGTGACTCCATCTATAGTTAAGTGAGAAAAACAGGTACTTCCAGAGAGCAATTTATCCACTCCTAAGACAGGGTGCAATTGCATTCTAGAATTTATTACTTTTCTTTGATTATGAAAGGATTTTCTAGATGTAGACCTTCTTTCCACGCCGAGTCACTGTGTTTCAGTACTTTTTGTTGCGTGCAACTACTATGCAAGCATGGATTAACTGTCACACAAAAGCTATCTAGGTTTCTAGGAGCTATGATGCTGAACACTAATGTGGAAACCGTTCTGATAAAATAAACAAAGGGTCTTTGTTGGCCGGGCAGGCGAAGGGCTAGTCTCTGCTGCTCCCTGGATGGATCATACATGCTTATGCATTTGTTTGTTTGTTTTCAAATTGCAAATATTTTGCAGGTGAAACATCTTAGACTAAATGCCTAATTTAAAATGGGTAAAATTAGTTGAGATTAATCTCACCGCTTGTTTTGGTTCTCCTTTGGAAATTAGATTACAAGTTGTGTACTGAAGATGACAATTTTAACTAAGTATCCCTCTGCTGAAGTTCTTTGAAACATTTAACATTATCCGTATTCCCAGACTACATACAGCAGCTTAATGGAACTTTGTCCGCAGAAGACACAGGTATGATGAACTAGGTTCAAACTTTTCTTTCTGCCTCTCTAGCTGGGATACTAAACATCAGGCCCAAAATAGGCTGGATAGGAGTGCTTAAGAATTCATCTTTTTGATGACAAAGCATTTCACTGTAGAAGATGAAGTTTTGGAAGCATTAAAGGACTATGAATAAAGAAGCTGTTTCACAGTGGCTAGGACATGTAGAAGGAAATACGGTTTTAGCCCAATTCTTCACTGGCTATTTCTGGTTTATCCCAAAACTGTTTAATGTAAAACACAGCCACAACTCTGAGAGACAGAAAAAAACTCTTAGATATCTTACATAAGTGGAATATAAGTAATTATCCTTTTGTATCTGTTATACCCACTAGACAGCTGCTCCAGGAACTCACACATCTGTTTGGGGAGCCTTTATTCTCATTTTCTGACTGAATGTGTTCTTACAGATCATCGTCCTTCAGATAAAAAAAAAAAAAAAAAAAAACTTGCCCCATCCCTTGATTTTACACTATCATATGGGAAGACAGCACATTTTTGCTTAACCTTCATTCTGCTAGGTTAAGTAATTGAGCTGTCCTGGTGTTCTCTTACATGAGGAGCTGACCTTCTCCGTGTTATTTTGGTAGCCCTTTTTGCCAGAAGCTCTGCTATGAATGCATTGCTTGTGGACTAAGTTGACCAAAATTATTCAAGGGGTTTTGTTCCACCTCTTTTAACTCTCACCCTATTTCTAACGCTTTTTCTGTTGAGTTTATAAAGCTTTGGGTGTATATTTATGCAGCACTTATTTCAAACCCCTCATGTAGATCTAATCAATTGATGCTTTCATAAAATAAAAAGCATCTGTCACCAATTTTATAGTATCAGTCATGTCATTGCACTTTCCCAATTTTGTTGCTCCTTTCTGTTCTGGTACTCTGAATAATAGAAAACATTTTTGTTTTTCCTTGACTATTAATTTTATTTATTGGATTATAGGTAAGAGGAGCTAATTTATCTCTTATTTTTTCTTATCTTTTCGTATCAAATTATTTCTATTTGAAATTCAAAGACTTGTTACTGTTATTTCTATATTATACAGGTCTTTTTGTTAAAATTATATCTGTCCTCTGACTCAATCTTACAATGTCAATCAATGTGCTGAAAAAGTACGTTCTTTAATACAATGCTCTTCTGCTCATAGGGCAAAGAGAAAGTTCAGATGTTCATCCCACCCAATCTTTATTATCTCTATTATTGTTTCATTTAGAAAAGTAGGATTTGTTTGCTTCTTTTTAGTAGAAATGAAGAAAGCTTTTTATAGTATGCTATTCCACTGCAGCTTTCTTTAACTCTTCTCCAAAATTTCATTTAAATAATACTTAAAATATGATAATTACTTTCAGAACATCAATATGTCGATTCCACAGTAGCTCATGATCAGAAAAAAATTTAATGACCAGTATAAGACAACTAAATTGCACAGTGGTGTGGTTTAACCAGTCTGTGCTGGTAGTTATTTGTTTCTAAGGGTGCCAGGGCACTAGCTGCACACCTCCTACTTTTCTACCCCTTACTCTATACGATGACCAGGTCACACACTTTCTAATAAATCCCAGTTAATCATCACCACCTTTTCTGGTTTTTCATGAAAACACACAGATATAATTGCTTTAGTCTATAGGCCATCCCTCTAAAATGTCTATTGAGTTCATTTAGTTCATGACTTTAGGGTCCATCTAGCATAATGGTCCTTCACGGCAAGACAGATGGTGTGTGGCATTGGATTGTTGCATTCTGATGCCATCTTGGTTCCATCACTGCTGTGCTTGTCCAGTTCTATAGTTTCTGCACTTTTCTTGGTTTCATTATTCATTCTTCATTAATGTGGGTAATCTTACTGTAGTACCATTGATACGTCATATAGCAAACATAGAAGTGATGACATACAGCATTATATAGCAATTAGCATCATACAATTAAAGTCATTTACTCTTCCCACAGAAAATGAAATCCTTATGAGGCATACATCGGACTTACCCATCCTTCCAGTGTAGTTTTTAGCAGTTCAATTTATTGTTTGATTTTCCCAGAGGATGGTGCATAACGGGGGATGTTATGTATGCACTCAGTGCTGTGCTTTTTGTCACAGGTGTCTATGAGGTTGGTTTGGAAATTAATTCTGTTGACTGACTCAGTTCTCCCTGGGGTGCCAAGTTGCCATAAGACTTGCTTTTCAAGGCCCAGGACAGTGTTCTGGGCGGTGGCATGGAGCGTGGGTTATGTTTCTAGTCATCTCGTGGTTACTTCTACCATTGTATAGCACATGATGCTTGCCTTGGCAGGTTTGTGGGAGTGTGATATAATCAATCGGCCAGGCCTCACCATGATTATATTTCAGCCATCATCCTCCATACCTCTCCATATCCCCAGCTCCGAAACCCTAGGGGTCAGACTCAAGTCTCCCCTGGTGCTTTCTGCCAGAGGATCAAGGTAGGGTCATTCTCCCCCACTGCAGTGTAGAAGCACTTTTAGCACTTTTTTCACATCTTGTCCTGCTCAGACTGGCCCAAGGGCTACTGCATGAATTATTTGCTGTTTAATTTGTTCAAAGGCTTGCTGCTCAGGGACCCATTTAAAATCATGCTACTTCTGGGTCACTTGATAGAGAGGGTTTACAGTAAAACTGTAATCTGGAACATTCATTTTCCAAAAACCCACAATGCCTGAGACAGCTTGTGTTGTGTCTTTGCTAGTTGAAGGGGACACAGCTGTTTTATTGATCACATCCATTAGGATCTGCCAATGCTCATGTTGCCATTTTATTCCTAAGTACTGGATCTCCTGTGCAGGTCCCTTGATCTTACTTCATTTTATGGCAGAACAGGCTTTCAGTAGGGTTTGAACTGTTTTCTTCCCTTTCTCGTGCTTTCTTATTCTTTCCTCTTCTTGAGCTGTGTTGTCCCATACAATAATGTTATCAATGTATTGCAGTTGTTCTGGAGGTCCATCCTGTTCTAGATCAATCTGAATGAATTTTGGCAAATAGTAGAGCTGTGTTTCCAGCCCTCATGTAGTTGATTATAGGCGTACTGGATGCCTCTCCAAGTGAAAGCAAAGTGTGGTCTGCACTCTGCTGCCAAAGAGCTTGAGAAAAATGCATTAACACATACATTTGTATCGTATCACTACCACAGAGAGGTAAAGAAAGGTAAGGAATTTGCTGTTGCACACAGAAAGAAATAACTGTGATACATTATTTATTTTTTTTCCCCTCATGAACTCTAATTCTTATTACTCCAATTTATCACTACACTTTTAATTTATTTAAATTCCCACATATTATTCAAACATTCTGCAATGCCAGCTAGCAAAATATATGCTAACAGTTACTCTCCCATTTAACACTCAAGGAAGTTAGGTCTCAGTAGTTCCTTATTTTTAAACATAAACCATATTGATATTCTAGAAAATTCCTGTGCCAGGAAAGGCTGACTCTTTTCTGTCTCCCTAGTACCTAATTAACAATTGAAAGAATGGAGGTTTGTACTGTTTTTGGCTGTGATGATAGAGTAAATTTTCTTCATAGTAGCTTCTATGGCACTATGTCTTGTATTTGTGACCAAAAGAGTATTGATAATAGAGAGATGTTTTAGTTATTGCTGAGCGGTGCTTACACAGCATCATTTTCTGCTTCTCACCATGCCCTGCCAGTGAGTAGGATGGGGGTGCACAAGAAGTTGGGAAGGAACAGAGCCAGGACAGCTGAGACTAACCGACAAAAGAGATATCCCATACCATATGATGTCATGCTCAGCAATAAAACTAAGCGGAAGAAGAGAGAAAGAGGGTGTTCGGTGCTATGGCTCTTGTCTTCCAAAGTAATTATTATGCATGGTGAAGTCTTGATTTCCTGGAAATGGCTGAACATCTATCTGATGATGGGAAATAGTGAATTAAGTCCTTATTTTACTTTGCTTGTGCACGCTGATTTTGTTTTTGCTTTTAAACTGTCTTTATCTCTTTTTTATCTGCTGATTCTCTCCCCTATCCTACCAGGAAGGGAGAGAGTGAGTAGTTGTGCAGGGCTTATCTCCCTATGGCATTAAACCACAATGTTTTGGTTAAATCAAACAAATCATAGAATAGTAATCTGGATGTATTACCTTCCACAGAACAATAATTTCTTCAGAAAGCAACAAATATTTGTGGTCTAGACTTTTGGATATTTGGAGAGACCCATTATCTTTGAAAACTAGAGTAATAAAAGGACAGAAGTTAGATTTCTGTGGATGGAAGAGAATGGAAGATGGGAGAAACTCTTTTTACTAGAAGATCAAAACAAGACTTTAAACTGGACTTGAGTGATGAACAGAAACGAAAACATTAAACAGAACTAATATTATTATGAAAAATGAAGGCTGGGCCATGAGAAGAAGTGGGGGGGGGGGGGGGG
>VXBJ01007365.1:25330-41541 GCA_013400055.1 Nycticryphes semicollaris
TTGTAGTGACAGGACAAGGGGTAATGGCTTTAACTTGGAAGAGGGGAGATTTAGATTAGCTACTAGAAACAAATTCTTTACTGTGAGGGTGGTGAGGCACTGGAACAGGCTGCCCAGAGAATTTGTGGGTGCTCTATCCCTGGAAGTGCTTAAGGCCAGGTTGGATGGGGCTTTGAACAATCTGGTCTAGTGGGAGGTGTCCCTGCCCATGGCAGTGGGCTTGGAACTCGATGATCTTTAAGGTCCCTTCCCACTCTAATCATTGTATGACTCTATAAGAAGAAACAGCTTCAAGTTGTGCCAGGGGAGGTTTAGATTGGATGTTAGGCAAAATTTTTACACTGAAAGGGTTATTAAGCATCGGAACAGGCTTCACAGGGAAGTGGGTAAGTCACTGTCCCTGGAGGTATTTAAAAAACAGGTAAACATAGTGGTTAAGGACATGATTTAGTGATGATTTTTTTGTCAGTGACATTGGGTTGATGATTGGACTAGGTGATCTGAAAAGTCCCTTCCAACCTAAGTGATTCTATGATTTTTACATTCTATATATTTTAAAGGTTTCCCTACTTGATATTTCCTGGGATTTCTTCTTTCTTTCTTTAACCAACAGCTGATTATTTCAGAATAAAGGACAGTCGTATTTAGTCTTGATGTCTTGCTAAAACAAAGAAATGAAGACCAACAGCTAGACAGTTATTCTCTTTCTGAAGAGAAAATTTCTGGATAGGTCAAAACCAGTTTCCTTCTATATTCACTGAATAAAAAACATTATGAATACATATGTGTGACTATAAAAAGTAGTGTATGTGGGAGTGTATAAGGAATACAAAGAAATATATCGGGACCTACCCATGAAACTTAAAGGGTACCAAATAATATAAGCAATCACTTCTGTTAATATGCATGGAAATAAGTGTTTGCTGGATCAGAGTAGTCATGAATATTCAGATGATTATCAGATGCTTCAAACTTGTAAATATTTAACTCACGACCTTGTTCTAGTTTTGTGTGATCATTTTCCATAAACTGCTGTTCATTACTTGCCTTATGTCATAAAACAGAAATATCAGTGATCTATCATACAGTTCAAATAATACTGTAGAGTCCAAGTAATCAATTGATGAACAGCTTATGAAAAACCCACAGAGAAATTGCTCTTCTCACAAAGTTTGAATACCAATGAACAAGACATCACGAGCTTTCGGACAAGCTTGTGCACAACAGTACTAAATAAGTGCTGGATTCACTAGTACTACTTGACCAGTTTTAATTGCAAAGAATATGGCTTTTTTTTCATTGCCTAGGAAGACAACCTATCTCACATATTTTCAGATCACAATGTTAATCAATGCTGGCTTTTTTTATTTGGAGGATCCTTTCATTTTTTTTTCCCCTGGAGCATCCTGTATGTAAGAATAAGGCCTCTTTCTCAGTAGGACATACTCCAGTGTCTTACAAGGATAGGTCCTGTTTTGGTCTAAATTGGGAACTTGGTGAAATATTTGGGGCTCCTCAGTTCAAGAAGGACAAGGAACTCCTGGAGAGGGTACAGCAGAGGACCAACAGAATGATTAAAAGCCTGGAGCATCTCTCTTACAAGGAAAGGCTGAGGGACTTGGGTCTTTTTAGTCTGGAGAAGACTTGTGGGGGGTATGTGTCTAATCAACACCTACATATACTTAAAGGAGGTTATCAAGAGGAAAGGGTCAGTCTTTTTTCAGTGATGCACAGTGGCAGAACAAGAGGAAATGAGCACAAACTTGAACATAGGAAGTTCTATCTAAACATGAGGAGGGTGGCAGAGCACTGGAACAGACTGCCCAGAGAAGTAGTGGAGTCTCCGTCCCTGGAGACACTCAAAACCCACCTGGACAATTCCTGTGCAACCTGCTCTAGGAGGACCTGCTTTGGCAGGGGGCTTGAGCTAGATGATCTCCAGAGGTCCCTTCCAACTCCATATCATTCAGTGACTGTGGTTCTGTGACTCTGAAATTTATGACCTCAGTAAATGAGTGTGATGATATGTACTTCACAGAACACTGCCAATGGGGATAAATATGTGCCTGTATACAGACCAAGTAACAAAAGCAACTCACAGTACAAATAATATTTGAGGTATTTAAATGCTTATGAAGGAAGAAAAGTCATAGACTTTAGGTTAGCTTGTTCATAAGAAGGTAAATTATGAAAAAGTGCATGTGTACAATGGGAAAAGTCACATGTGAGAGGTACCCTTCCTCATTTGGCTATTTAAACGAATAACCTTGCCTTGAAGAGCAATGATACCTCTCCAGAGAGGGTCATCTTTATATAACAGCCTTGGAACAGCTCCTGAGCAACAGGAAATGTTTCAGTCACTGTAGCAGGGAGAGCTTGGGGTTGAGTACAGATTGCAATAAAGTTGCTGGACGTGTTTTCATTGTGCAGTTTTAGTGTTGACTTTGTGAGCTAATGTCCAGTTACTCTTTGTCTAGACTATGCATCCTCCTCAATAGTTTGCAAGGATCCCCTGAGATCTGAATTGTGGAGGCTGTTGCTCATCCACCTCTTGTAGGAAATATTTATGTTCTGCTCTTTCTACACAGTGAATCCAGGTCTTTTATACATTGAGCCTAAGAAAATTTTGTGTCGGTAAATGTTAACAGGTCTGAAAGTAAGTGAAAACAATGTGGTACAGATAGTTCAAAGAAAACAGAATCATTACAGGAAATTTGTTCCACCATCTGAACATGCTACAATCCTTGATACAGTCTCATTTTAATATATGTTTTTAAATCACGTAGTCTTGATAAGTTCTAAAACTAGAGAAAGGTGTAAGCAGAAGCGTCAACCAGCACTTCTGGCTCTTGAATAGATAGTTTGAATTAAAATGAGAGGTTCTGGAAAGTATAAAGACTGCCTGAGGAGGACAATGTCAGAATGTATGCCACATGACAGTGCAGCTTTCTGGTACTTGCAAGACCAATTTTTATCTCGTGAGAGAATAAGCTAAAGAAAAAAGTGACTCTGATGGAGGTCAGCACAAGCACGACACGAACACCTTCCCTGGGAAGTGAGTAGAAATATCCCCGAACCCATAGCCCTGCTCCTGAGTATGTTATGGCCTTTAATATGAGACCAAAAAAAAAATTAACAACTGTTAACATTACAAGCATTTGAGAGTGTTTCCAGTTGCAAAGCTCTAAAATAAATGTGGAAAAAATATATTACTTGAGACACTGTACTTTCCATTGCTTTCAGTTAACAGTAAGATAATGCATGAAACAGGTGAGAAAATTATCAAATTGCTGTACTCTTAAACCCCACATTTATTGTAAAACACAACTTCTTTCTTTAGCAATAAACAAAAATACTAAAAATGAATTTATATTAACTAGCCTAGCTAGATAAATAAATTATTTTAAGTGCAAATATGTATAGCTCCTCTTGCATTTAAATATTAATATAAGTAATTGAGTCAAATACACAGATAGTGTAATTGACTTAGCTACCCTGAATTTGTGTCATCTATGATTATTTGCACAAGCCACAAGTATGGTGCACTGTATAGACAGATGTGGTCTGGGATAAAAAACAGATAGTAAGATTCTTATCTGCTGATTTAACTATTGCTTTTTCATGGATCAGATGATGCATTTGTGGATCATTTGGGAAAATAAGTTCAAAACCTATTTTTATTGGTTTTTGTGCAAGCACCATAAAAACTTACTGCTGTAATGTTCACAAAAAGGACCTGAGCTAAATCCTATAAAGTTTCCCACTGATCTCAATGGGTTTTGTATCCTAGAGGGAAGGAACATAATCCTGCATGAACTGAAATAAATTCAGGTTTAGATATTATGCACCTAAAAATGGTTATAGTCACAAGTTTATTTTGTAAAAGTTGCTAAGTCTCTAATTTATTGCATGTTATTTCTTCTCCTCTGAGAGAACAGCATTGTCAAGTAAGCCTTTTATGGACTATAAGAGGAAAACAAAGCAAAACAATTATTTTAAATACAATGCATTGTTAAGAGATTTTTACATGTGTACTATCTGAATACCTGTTAGAAGTACTAAGAAGAAATCATATAATTGTTTTGCATCCATTGCACTGTATAGCAAATAGTAATTGAAATAATTTTCTTTGTTCATTTGTTTATTCAGGGTATTCGTTTCAGTTGTGTTGCTCTATTATAGCTACAGAATGAATTCTAGTATAATTGTTAGGGCTATCAGCTCCAATCTTGCCACCTCTTACATAATATGTAGGCTTATAATTGCTTATATGTAATACATAATATTTGTGTTTCACAACTTACATTGTTGTGGTGTAAACTTAGAATTGTGGTTCATTCTAAGTAAATAATTATTACATATATTTTAGGTTTCCGGTGGTTTGCTATCATAATCTTGTTCACTATTAAAACCAAGAATGAGTACTTAAGATTATTTCATTGGCAACGCTTAGGAATTGTTTTATTCAGAGGTATAAATGAATTCTTGCTAATAACTCAAATAAGGACTGTTAAAACTTAGTTGGTAGAAACTAGACTAAGAAACATTTGACCAGAAGAGCTGGTATGTGAGTTTGGAAAGCAGGAGTGGATCCATTTTAAAAGATTGTGGTAGGGCTACAATTCTTCTTTCAAATAATCCAGAGGGCATGAGAATATACATTGTTCTCATGTTTTCACACATGAGAAACAGATATACACTGATTCTAGATCCTCTTCTAGCTAAATAATTTCAGACCTACAATTTCCATTATCAAAGGGCTATAGACTTTTGGATAGTCAGGGAATTCTTTATTCTAGCAAATTAATATGAGACATGGTACAGCAGAAATTATAAGATTTGTAAACCAATCCCAAAAATTTACAGGTATCTGTGTTTTAATGTCTGTGGTACTAGTGCAGGAAGTCTTCAAGTGTCTGCTTTCAGGATTACCTGTTATCTCTTGCTTTTGGGGAGAGAGGTTTGTTTGGGGTTTTTTTAGAGATATATTTTATTCCATCATTTTTATTTCAGAGGCATTTTTACCCTGGCTTCCAAATGGCTAAATATCCCAGTCATTTCAGTACACAGTTGTGTTCCTGCCTTCTCTGTGATCTTATCTGTGGTTTTGCACCAAGGTTGAGATTCAACACCTGCTGATTATACCTCTCTCCTCTCATATGCAAGTGAACTACATGGAAAACAGGTTTTTTTTTTTTTTTTTTTCTTTTCAGATCTTAGAATTCCTCAAGTCTTCATTTTCCACTTTGTCAGTAGGAGTTACAGCTGCCAGCCTTCTGAGAGCTTGCTCTATTTGATTAGTTTTGGTCAGATAATGGCAATTGGGTTTTGGACATTGCATAATTGGACTGTTGCATTATCAATGCATGTAACCACATTAGCCTGTACTATGCCTGGCACAGGACTTGGTGGATGTTATATCTATGTCACTTGAATTTAAACCAAACATCAGAGAAAAATACCAAGTTTTACAGAAGAATTAGGTGCATCCTTGTTTGTTTTTGTTTTGTAGTACTGGTGTGAATGTATTCCTAAATTTTTTGTTTCTGACACTTAAATAATCTTTTGGGACTAATCCTCAGTGGTTAATAGCTGGGTTGGTATTTAAAGAGTAGCCTCTTTTGGTGTATCTTTTTGCATCTTCTCTCATATGTTTAGACATTGAAAAAAGGGGGACGCTTATAGCTGTATTTTAATGTGAGAAGAAAATATTTTTATATATTTACTCTAATATAAAGGAATTTAAGAACTATATTTACCCTGACATTTTGGATAGATTTTAGACTAAATTACTTTTTAAAAATTATTTTCTTTATTTCTCTTTTTATTTTGGTTCAGCTGAGATGCCCATTTCCTACATGTATTTACAACCTGACACTGCATTATCTTAGCATAAGCAAAGAAATTGCAAATGTTTCAGTCTTTAAAAATTTAATTGGATCTATTTTTGAATCTTAGCATGACTGTACAGTGCCCAGAGGGAGGCACAGAAATGTCTTTAAATGACCTAAAATAGTATTCGTATTCATATAAAATGTCACAGCCTTACACTCCAATATCTCAAAGCTCTGCAGGCTAAAAGCAAGAGAATGTCTCAAGGGGACAATCTTCTTCCCAGTGGAACAAAGTGCTTCACTATGGTCTTACAAAATCAAAAGATATAAAACTCCTACTTTAAGAAAACAAAGAAAAAACCAACCAAACAAAAAACAGCAAAGAAGGGAAGGACAGAGATTAGAAAAACTAGATTTGAAGCTTGAAACAGGTTCATGTAGGGTGAGAAGACAGCAGTTTAGGGATTGTTTGTTTTTTTTTTTCACGGAATAAAAGTTCCCTTGACAATGCGGTCACTGTTTTATACACAAACAATTTGAAGTTGTTAAGGGATCTGACTATAAGAAAAATCCTGTCAAACTAAGCTGAAGGTCAGTTACAGTTGCCATAAGTGTATGGCAGGTATACTGATATACCACAACACATGTAAAAGAATCAGGGATGCTATTTGTATGTAGGTGGTGTATATCAGTCTAGTTTCTAGGATATCAGTATGTAGACAGTAGAAGATAGATTATTATCTCAAAAAAAACCCCCAATATGTATTTGTCTCACACCTCTTCCACTTCTCAAAGACAAATAGTATAGAATTGGCACCTTCTCTTTCACAACAAATTATCATTGTAGTATTAATCTTTAAGGCATTCTGACTCCTGTTGTTTCCCACAAATGTCTTCATCTTGAGCTAGCAGCTATTTTGTATACAGAAGGGTTTTTTTTGTTCTATTTTCTCCCCTTTACATTTTTACATGTAAAATAATGTTGTTTTCTTTCACACTGCATTCAAATATCTTTTTTACAGGTGTTTTAAAACCTCTTCTCCTTTCAGGCTATATTTGAACTCTCTGTATTAGTCCTTTCTAGTAGCTGTATCTCAGACACCGATTGAAAGCAGATCTGGCAGCTTTCTTAAGTCTTAGTAGTAACTGAACAAAATCAAGTACCTGAACTAAAATGAACCAAGAGAAAAAAAATAAAATCAAAAAACGCCCATACCAAAACAAAACAAAACAAAGCAAAAAAACCCCACAAAACAAATAAACCAAAAGCAAAAGCAAAACCAAACCAAACAAAACAAAACTGACCAAAAACCGAAAAACCAACAAGAAAATAGAACACCCAAAATATAAACATGAGACTCAAAGGCGTTTGACTGAGTGATTTAAAAACTCAACAAATTTCAATATTTTAGATAGTTCAGGGATTATGCAAAAGATTTGAAAAAGCACTTTGCTAATTAAAGAGTGGGTGCCCGTAGGAAAGAAGACGGCTATAAGGTAACTTAATTTCTGACAAGCCTCTATTCACTGAAAAACAAGTTAGTGTGTTTTAATAGTTTCAGCTAATTCTGACAGGGGAGTTTAACTATGAATACATGAGGAATACAAAGCAAGAGAGCATTTTAATGTGGAAAAAAAAGTTAAAAGTGTTAAGGCTTAGGTAAAAACTATCAAAAGTGAAAGGATCTTAAATCTATTTGAGACTAAGTAGTAGCTAGTTAGAAAATTAGTCTTTAAGAAAATCTTTCTGGGTAAGGGTTAGCTTGGCTACCCTGAAAATTGTGGATTAGCTGTTATAGCACTCTAAAGAATCAAAACTATTAAGATAGTAAACCAGTCTGGGTTCACAAAATAACACATATGGAGACACATTTCAGATACATCTGTGAACTAAAAAGACCAGACCACAGTCTAAGCACTGGCACATCATTGTTTATCTTACCAAATTATTAACATGGACATCAACATTGTTACTGCGCATGACAAATTAGCAATCTCCACAGGTGATTTCATTTGTAGTAGATAACTTGGATGCTGCCATACAGTGTAGTTTTTCAGACAGGAGTCACACCATTGTACAAACCCAAAATGGTATCCTTTGGGTACCAAAATGGTCTTGGGTCTGTTTTAAATGCTAGTATAGGTACAGTATTTCTGATACATAACACAGCATAAAGCAATGACACTTTTCCAGTTTAGAAATAGGGCTAGAAATGTAAAAAAAAAAAAAAGTTAAACTGGAAAAGGAGGAAGCTGCACAGAAATTGCCATGGGAGTACTGAACACCATTGCATCTATAGACAAATAGTTTATTATTATGAATAAAAATAGGGATCTTATTTAATTATTTTTTACCACTGTACACAGATGCACAAGCTGGTCTTTGTCAGGAGTTTTTGTAGTAGCAGTAAAATAAATATAATAAATGTAGGAAAGTAAATGGGTAAGATATATTGTTTAGAATAAGTTTATCAGGCATATATAAACTATATTTAGAATATGTATCAAAATGTGTAATGAAACAATCTGTAATAGCAACTCAGCAAAAAATTCTACACCTGAAGTCTCAGGGATCCAACACAGGTAAGGAAAAGTTTGAAAACATCTTTAGGGTCTCAGGAGACTCTCAAAAGAGTGCAGAATAAAGCTGAGTTCATGACCAAGGAAACTCTTTTGCCTCTAATACGTAGCCTAAAAAAGAGTGTGGCTCTGAGAATCTTAGATGCAGTGGGCTAGGTAAGAAAGTCATCTCTATTGTTAATCATTATAGAGAAACAAGATTCTATTTCTTCTTTTTTTTTTTTTTTTTATAGTGAAACAATAAAAATATCTTCAATTAAATGTTGATAGAAACATTTTTGTAATAAATAACACAAGGAAATATGTTCTCAAGCAAAGTCCACCAGAACCCAAAGTGTCTGATAATTCCAAAATATTCAACAATTTTGACATGTTGGTGTTAAAAGAAAATTTGCAGAAGATAATTAGAACTATCTCACCCTCACTAAGTTCTGTCCCATCTTCTGACAAGAGTTTTGAAACTCCAGAGGCTACCAGTTAACTTACTTTAAGCTCTTATTTTCCAGACTGATGGTTGTTCATGTTCACTAACTATGATTCTGCAGTAGATCAGGGATCGTGAGGACCTCAGCCCTTCCAAGCCCAGAAGGCAGAACAAAGGGATTTTTTCCCTGCACCCACATAATCTAACATTTTGAACAGTATTTTGTTTTGATTTGAGAACTGTACTACTTAGTCTCAGAGGTCAACTAACTTGCTTGTTTCCTTTTTTCAGGCAAGTGTGTCCAATAATCCCCTTTGGTAAACTGAGCTATGCATTTTAAGAAATTGTCTTCTGTTACAGAGGCTATAGCCTTAGGCTATAGAAGGCCAAAATATGTTTTTTTCAGTCTATAGGGCACTAGCAGAGGAGCAGTGCCTGTAACCATTACTCCTTTCCATCTGTCCTGTCTTCTTGACATGTTTTAGTCAAGGTGAAGTCTCAGAAGTGCTTGGTATCTTCAGTCAGTTAGAGAATGTGCAGTTTGGTGTCCAGATGTCACATTTCTTTTTCACTGGAGGAAACTCAATTAGCTGATCTTGTTAGTATGATTGAGTGGTATATCTTTCTTTTGAGACAGAAGTTAAAGGGGCAAACAAGTGGAGAAAAGAAAAAAAAAAAACCAACCCTATGACCTCAATGACCTTTATATGATACATTAAAACCAAGTTAATTTTCACAAGGACCGTTTATTTCATCTACAGCATAAGAAAGTTATTTTAATATGAGTTCATCTCTAACTTTGCTGCTTTACAAATGGAAAAACGTCACAATAACTATTTCTCAATGTAGTCATTTACTTACAGGCAAGATATTCACTTATTTATGTAATTTAAATACACACACATGCATACACAAAGTTCCTTCACTGTGATAATGTTATAAAAATGCATTAAATGATAGGTATATTATATAATTAATTTTCAATGTTACCTACATACAACAGAACATGTTTTTTCTGCCTTTCATTCAATTATTCAAAATTATTAAGAAGCTTATGAGAGAAATATAATGTTGATCTTCTCCATATCGCTAGTATAATAGCTTAATTTAAAATATACATTATATTTTTTTACAGAACAACTATATTTTAGTTTTCTTCACTGGCGTGATAGGGCCTTCAATGCTGTGAGATTGTTGAGATTGATGGAAATGGAGGAGGATGAATGTTTTATCAGTGTTTTCGCAAACAGTTATGTAAAACATTTAAGGTTTCAGTAGGACTCTGGTTTGTAATGCTAAGCACACTTGTAAAGGCTTAGAGCATTGGATGTATCTTCCTTTTTAAAGTCTGTAGTTTTTGAGAATGTTTTCCCTGCTGGCCATCTTAAAAAAAAAATATACAAAAACCAACAAAAACCCCCATGTAATAAGTAAATACTTAAATACTGTCTTAAAGCCATAAATACTTAAATACTGTATTAAGGCCAATTAAATAAATACATTTGTACTTTTCAAGTATTTTCTTTATTCATTCTTCATATGAGCTAGGATTCTCCACTCTTCTTATAATCAAAGGAAGGAAACATTCACTTCTAGAGTATTAGTCTTTTCTAACTAACGTTTAAAAGAGGTCTGATAAATTTCTTCTTTTTCTCCTCTGACTGAAGACTAGATTTCTGGTTCAGACATAGAGACTTCTATGCTGTGGTATCTAGTTAGGTAAAATGAAAAAGTTAGGTAAAATGAATTCTACTCCAAATTTTTACAGAAGTCACTGGGTAAAATACAGCATCAAGTTTAGGGTGTTCAGTTAATAGAACTGACAAATGTCATTTCCAAATTCTTTCTTCTGTTACGACTGAAATGTTGCATAGGCATCTTCATATGGGTGATCCAAAAATAAGCCAGGAATTAAAATTATTTATTACTATATTCTATGATTATCTATGAATATCTGTTCTTTCATCTTTTTATAATAAGGATCAGCAAATAATCAAAATCTTTGGTCTGAGATTACTAAAGTTAAGAAAAGGTTAATTAGATATAATATTTTGATGAGTACTGTATTTGATTTTGAAGTCTTTTCTAGTTGTCTTATAAAATATCAAGGGGAATGTGACTTTGTAGTTTTGTAAGAGGTGACTGGATATTACTTTACACATAAATCCTACACATCGCATTATATTTAGTCATATTTTCAGTTTAGGTCTTTTTTTTTTTCTTAACATTTCTGGTAACTATTTTCCAGAGTCATATGTAAGGATTGTATTGTGCATGTAATAGTAAGATTCTCAGTTATCCTTTTACAATTCATAATAAACATGAAAAAGATATCTTTTGAAGTGTCCTTCACTGGGGCGCAGGTATTTATAAATTGCACTAACCCCTGGCTATCATTCCAAACATGTTTCACCTAGAATATTTTGAAATGAGCTTCCTTTATCCAGTACTGTGACTTTTTTTTTTTTTTTTAATTTTGGGTGGTTTTATTTTCCTTACAGTAAAAAGCTTTATTTTCCCAGATTGGGAAGTATGTGTGTTCATCCCTAAGATAAAAACAGCATTAAGACCTCAGACTCCTTTTTCTTCTGACATATGTTGCAGACTGATAAAAGATTTAATTGAACAAATCACAGCATAGAATCATTCTCCTTTTCTGTATACTTTAATGTGCTATTTGACACATGGGAAACAGGCATGGATTAGTACAAGAGTTGATACATAGACAATATGGAGCCAAAGCCATGCTTTGCTGCTACATCAGAGGTTCCTCTTGTAGAAGTACAATTACACAGCATGCTTGCCACAGTACTTTAGATAAAGCTACAGTGATCATAGAATCATTGTATTGAATAGTTTAGGTTGGAAGGGTCTTTAAAGATCATCTAGTCCAACCCTGCCGTGGGCAGGAACACCTTCCACTAGAACAGATTGCTCAAACCCCTGTCCAACCGGGACTTGAATAAGTCCAATGATGAGGCATCCACAGCTTCTCTGAGAAACTTGTTTCAGTGTCTCACCACTCTCACTGGAAAAAAAATGTTTTCCATATGTCCAATCTAAATCAAAACATTTTAAGTTCAACACTGTTGCCCCTTGTCCTGTTATTACATCCGTAATGTCTGCCTTTCTTCATCATTCTTGTATGTCCCCTTTAAGTACTGAAATCTCCCTGTAGCCTTCTCCTGACTGAACAACCCCAAATCTCACAGCCTTTCTTCATAGAATAGGTGTACCAGCCCTCTGATCATTTACATGGTCTTACTCTGGATCTGTTAACAGGTTTCTTTCTTGTATTGGGAACCCCGGAACTGGATACACTAGTCCAGGTGGGGCTGTCACAAGAGCGGAGGGGGAGAATCACTTCCCTTGACCTGCTGGCCACACTCCTTTTTATGCAGCCCAGAATATGATCAGCTTTCCAAGCACACATTGCTGACTCATGTCCGATTTTGCACCCGTCAACACTCCCAAATCCTTCTCTGGAGGGCTGCTTTCATCCCATTCATCCTCCAGTCCGTAATTGGTACTGACAAAGCCCCCAACCCATGTGCAGGACTTTGCACTTGAAAACTTAATGAGATTCATCTGGGCCTGCTCCTCAAGCCTGTCAAGATCCCTATATACAGCATCACTTCCTTCAAGTGAATCAGTTATAGCACTCATCTTGTTGTCATCTGCAAACTTGCTGAGGGTGCACTCAGTGTGGAACTCTCTGTGTCATTAGTAAAGGTATCAATCAGTCCCAGTCCCAGTATGGACCTCTGACGGACAATGATGATTTGGAAGTAGAATATATTCCTGCATTTTTACCCTGAGTTTCTCTTTGGTTTTTCTGAATATCAGTGTTAAATTTATAACACTTCTCTGGAAATATTCACATTATCACCAAGTGAACAGGTATGTCTATATGGCATAATGCCATGGCAGAGAAAAAAGCTTTTTCTCAGGAGCCTATTGCGACAGGATTAATGAGCTCAGGTGGATTTGTGATTTGACATTTCTAGTTTTCTTCCAGTTCTACAATTAAAAAATCTAGACCTAACTTGTGCATTTGTGAACAATGCTCCCTTGTATACCATTGAGGAAACCATAGATTCCGTGAAATTTTACATTTTTTAGAATCTAATATCCTTGCGTACTGTATAAGCTGTACAGCGTACCAGAATGTATAAAAAAAAAAAAAAAAAAAGAAAAAAAGGAAAAAATCTTCTTTTTAAGTGTCTGTTAGAAGGTTTTTCTGATATATCTTTGTTTTGTTCCTTTCTTCAAGCAGCAGAATAAGAATAACTTAAATAGTAAGAGCTTCAGTAAATGTAGCAACTCTGGGAAGTTGGTGTCTTACAATTTTTCATGATGACAGTTTATAATGACATACACTGTTATGTTGCCAACTCTCATTAGCGTAAGCTAGCAGCATGTTAGTGTTGTCATTTTTTTAAACCACCCTGTTTTTGCTATGGCATGGCATTACATCCTTGTTTGAAATCAAACATCTGTTCTTTGTACCTGCAACCAAGCTGAAGAATGGTGGTTGTATAATACTGTAATCAAAAAACAGTATTTTCCTATTTGTCCAGATGAAGAATTCGATAGTGTGAAAAAGATATATTCTTTTCAGCTTTAATGCCAGTACTAAATCTCTTTTCTAATATTTGCAACCACAGTATTTTATACAATGCTTAATTGTTTTAATAAACAATGAATGCATTAAACTTTATGGAAAGAAAGTGTTCATTAGCTTACATTGTAATTCAAATTTTTCTTTTAATGTGACCATCTAGTTTTTTTTAATTCTATTCATAAAATTTTTACTATAAAATAACTCCAACATGATTCTTATTCATGTCAAATTGAATATCTCATTACTTTGACTTGGTCACAATAGAAAGATCAACACCTCCCTCTCCTCTGCCCCTCTTGAGGAAGTTGTCAAATGTGATGAGGTCACACCTCAGCCTTCTGTCCTTCAAGCTGAACAAACCAGGTGACCTGAGCCGCTCTTCATAAGTATTGCCTTTGAGTTAATAGCACTTCAGTTTCACAGAATCACAGAATGTTATGGGGTTGGAAGGGACCTCTGGAGATAATCTAGTCCAACCTCCCTGCCAAAGCAGGTCCACCTAGAGCAGGTTACACAGGAACATATCCAGGTGGGTTTTGAATGTCTCCAGAGATGGAGGCTCTGCCACCTCCCTGGGCAGCCTGTTCCAGTGTTCTGCCACTCTCAAAGTAAAGAAGTTCCTCATGCTTAGATGGAACTTCCTATGTTAATGCTTGTGCCTGTTGACTCTTGTTCTGTCACTGAGCACCAGTGAAAATAGACTGGCTGCATCCTCTTGACAGCCATCCTTTAAGTATTAAGTTTAACCATTTTGTTTTCAGCTCAACATCCATGTGAAAGTGGATCAACTGCTCTTGTCAATCTAGAGATTTAGAAGGAGGAAATAGTTTCATCATCCAAGTATTTTCACGATTACTAAAATGCAAGGTTATTCTAAGACAGTATGATCTTTATTTTGTCAGGTATGGGGAAAATAATAGACTACTATTTCTTCAACTGATATGCTATACCGATTCCTAATCTGCCATTTGGTGAAGATGATGCTTTAATTTATGCTGATTTAGTCTGGGGATGGTTTCTGTGTAGTCTGTTTATAACAGTGTTGAAGGTGAAGAATTTCTCTGTTATGGATTGTGGCTGAGTTACTGTTCAGTAGACTAAAGGCAAGAGTAGGAGGCTATCAGCATGCCATCCTGAAGCCAAGATAGTACTGAAGTTTATTTACTTCCCATTTGTGTATCACTCACTCAGTGACAGCTGCAGTGACACCAGGCCTGCACAAGTAGCTGTAGGAAGCTGGAAAAAAAGCAGCTAAAAGTTGTAATGACTGCCATTTTGAACTAAACAGATCCAAAAATGTTTTAAATATTAATAACAAGGCTTTGAAAGTTATCAAAATAAAAACAGAAAAGAAGGTATTACTACAAAAGGACACAGAGAATAAGACACGTCAGCAAAACACAACACTGAAAGGACAGTAAATTATATTAAATTAAAATGAGTATAAATCTGTTTAGATAGAGTTAGATAGAGTTCATTGACTAAAGACCCCAGATATATCTCACACAATATACCCCACTAGATTTTTATTCTCCTAAAAGCTGTTATGGAGCTCTTCCTTTTGATTCCACTATCACATATATAAGCATATAAATATTAAAAATAAATAAGAATTTTTATAAAAGTGGGCCCAAGACCGAAGAGGAAAAAAATTGTCACCATCAACATCATATTTTTCTGAGGAAGAACCTCAGGTTATTAGTGACTTGTCATAATAACACCCTGGTCCAATTTTTTTGAAGAACAAAGCTGTAGCCTGTAGGACTCAGAGGACCCTTGGAAGTATAAATATAATACTAACGAAAAATACTCCAGTGGATATATATATGTATTTAAATTGTATTACTGATTATAAATGTTAGATTGAGTGTAACCAGAATAATAATAACTCCTTGATGCATTATGATTAGACTCCTAAGGCCTTAATTAGACTCCACATAGAAGGTATGTTTCTTTTTATTCTTAACAGGATTTTGAGTGTAACAAGGAAGGAAGGAGAATTTTACAAATAAAGATGCAAGAGCTATTAACTCCCTATTATCCCATTTAACACTCATTTGTCCTATTTACACAATAAGGATTTTGCCTCACTCCATTCTTCACACTTATCCTCTTTATAGTACATAGTTCAAGGTTTCTTGAATCGGTTTACAGAAAGCAGTAAACTTTTTCAGGCTTATCAAGCCAGTAGACAAAATCAAATGAATCATCTCACAGTCAGAGGTTTGATTTCCAGGGTGCTAAGCTACATGTTAAACCCAGAGCCAAAAGGAATTCTATGGGAGACTGAATGGCTTATGAAAGATAGTTTTTCTTTCCCATTCATATGATAAGTACTTAGTACATATACATCTGTGTATATCTGAATTAAAACTGGAAAATATTCTTTGAGAATGCAAAACTAGCTTCTATTGATAATGGGATTTGCCTTAAATCAGGTCTCTTTAAATTCACAACCTGTAGTTCAATTCACAGATCATAAATCAGAATTAGGAAGTCTCCAATCCCTTACTGATCACTCGTCAATTGATTTACTCTGATATTTGTTGTTGTGCAACTTTTAGCCTGAGGAATTATTGTTGCCCTCTGCAGCAGCCGCAGAAACAGATGCTGTATCTGGTTTGGTGGCATGCATCCAAAAAACCTTAAATGCAAAACAAAAATGGTTTCTGGCATATTGCCAGGTGGTCTTACTTTTCCATCTGCTGGGAGGTTTGAATTTGCAATTACTTTTTTTTTTTTTTTTTTT
>VXBJ01007365.1:41566-90443 GCA_013400055.1 Nycticryphes semicollaris
GGCCTTTGCAGTCATCTTTCTTTTAAAATGCTTCTTACTTTGCTTGACTGGCAGCCAAACTTCATTTTGGCACCTCTCTGTGGTTAGATCACCTTTTCACAGTACTGTTGGGACCCCCCACAGGTAAGATGGAAAAGTTTTTGGGTGGGTATCTAGTAAACTGGACTGACATGTATGATAAACACGGCAAGAGGTTCAAGCTTCTTCCATTAAAACACCACACTTCCAAGTTCAGCAATAATATTTCTAGACATCTTGACCTCAGTACAAAAGTTATGCCTGGAAAATATTCATAAAACAAAGCAAAACCATTTTTTTTTCTTTTATATTCAGACTATAAGTCCATGAAAAAACAAAATTTAAAAGGTAAATTTCCAGAACTAGTGATTGCACAGAATAAAAAATTATGATTGTTCAGTAGCTCAACATTGTTTTTCAACTTATTAACAGAGAAAGAGATTCCCTGTAAATATCTCAGGACTGTACATTTAACAACTCCAAAGTCACGCAAGCATTCTTGGTGGTCATTAAAACTGAACAGATTAATAAACAATATGTTAAATAAATAAACAAAATAATATCCCCATTAAATTAAGATAAAACGTAACAGAGATATCCTTTGACAATTCTGTTTGCATGAGGTAGGTGTCATTTGTTAGGAGTTCTCATTGTCTGCAGTTATTCATGTGTCTTTCTAATGCCATAATCGCAGAATCCTGTCCACACATCTATATTCAGACACTCCAGGATGAATCTTGTCTCCTGAAACATTGTTGTAAGATAAATTTCTCAACAGAGACTTGCCTAGATTTATTGAATACAAGGTACTACACTAACATGCTTGTTTCCGCAAAGTGCTTGTATGTATATTTGATTTTAAAACTCTCAGCACTTTTTACTTCCTTTAGATTCCTTTGAAAATCTTTTTGCTCACACTCTAACCTCCTCTCCATGTAGTCCCATGACCATTCCTTTAATATATTATCTGTAAGGTTTTATAGTACATGTCCAAAAGGCAAGACTTAATGATACGCATTGCTGGAAAAAAGAAGGGGTGATACTCAGACAGGAAATAAGAAAGGCTTTTAATGACCAGGTGAATTATCTAGCACATAGAGTTTCGGTGAATTCTCTCTCTCATTTAATAAGACTGGATACTTTCTAAAGAAAGGCTCCTATAGCTTTATTTCCAGCTGATAAAATTCTCTGTCCTTTATTTTAGAGAGAAGGGAATAGCAGTGTTGTTTTGGGGTGGGTGTGGGTTTTTTGTGGTTTTTTTTTTTATTATTATTTAATTTGCATTGATACAGATACATATGAATGCACCAATAACAAAACTGTCTATTCTGATACAGAGCAGGCTCACTTTTCGTCAGTGTGCATAGACTGCCATCAACTCATCAGGCAGTGTGGTGACACTGAAGTAGAAGTGGTGATCCTCACCTAAAATCTAGAAAGGTTATACAGACTATGATGACAGAATGCCCTCCTGCCTCCTTAGGAATTATTCTCTGCAGGAGTCTCACTTGTACTCACACAGACAGAAAAGATAGTTTTTTAAGTACTTCAGTGGCAGCAGGCAGTGCACTATGATAATAGCTTGCCTTCATGCTAAAAGGTCTTTGAAAAGGCCTGAGTTTCTGACTGCTGTAATGATATTGTTAGAATTGAATTTAACCGCTGTGTAACTGCAAGAACCGCAGAGCAGTGCAGGACAAAAATGCATTATATTCTATTAGATACATAATGGACACACCAGATTTTGCTTGTCGTCCCTCACTAATACAGAATTTAGCCCTGCTACACATTTCTATGTCCTTCTTCTGTAATAAACTGTCTTTTAAAGACAGATCAGTTTTTCAAGTTTTAATCTTTGTTTCTCTGATAAAGCATCTACATTATGAAGATTTCTCTACTTCTGTCACATCCACAAAGAAAAAAAACTTATGAAATCATTCTTTCTTCCCTGACACAAGAGACCATTTGTCCTTCAAAATATCTCAGAGGAGTAGTCATAAGGAAATGCAAGTGCCTAATATGTCTTAAGTAGTACTATACGTTGCTAAATACTTCCCTTGCCAATTGTACTCATTAGAGAAGCTCTTAATGTTATTGAAATAGGGGGTTATGATCACAGTTATGATTTTTCTGTCCCCTTCTTTTGTTCCCTCTGTGGTTAGTACTCTTCTAATTTATGGCCAGCTAGACCATTCTTGACTGTCTGCTATTTCTACTGCCTTTGTAATGCCTTAAATGATTTCCCATCTATTTTTCTAAAGGGTTAACTAGTCACCTCCATTTGCTCTAGGAACATAAATGTTTAGGTTTCTAGAATATGCATCGTCATCTTTATCCTCACTTTTTATTGCAGGGATAATGATGATGGGGTCAACAATTTCAGATCTAACAGGTAACTACACTCTTTCATTTGTTTTTCTCCCTTGTTACATCAGTTAAGGGGGAAGAGATGATGATAGATTCACAGAACACATTGTACTGGTTTTGGCTGAGATAGATATAATTTTCTTTGTAGTAGCTTGTACAGTATAAAGTTTGAGATCTGTGACCAAAACAGTATGGATAACACGCCAATATTTTAGATATTGCTGAACAATGTATGCATAGCATCAAGACTTTTCTGTTTATCCCACCTCTGAACCAGTGAGTAGGCTAGGGATTCACAAGAAGTCGGGTGTGGACACAGTGAGGACAGCTGACCCCAACTGAACAAAGGGGTATCCCATATAATATGAAATTGTGCTCAGCAGTAAAAGCTGGATGAAGAAGAAAGGGGGGCATGTTTGGGGTTATGGCACTTGTCTTCCCAAGTAAACATTATGCTTTTCTGGAGATGGCTGAACACCTGCCTGTCAATTGGAAGTACTGAATGAATTCTTTATTTTGCTTTGCTCACACATCCAGCTTTTGTTTTACGGGTTAAACTGTCTTTATCTCAATCTATGAGTTTCTCTTGCTTTTGCCTTTCTTATTACCTTCTTAGTCCCTCTTCCAGGGGAGCGCGCTAGTGACTGTGTGGGGCTTAGTTGCCTACCAGAGTTAAATCACCTCACACAAGTCAACAATGTCTGTGCAGAGACCCTGCAGAGACAAAAGCTTGAGCCCCATGCTGCAAGGAATAAGCCACAGGTAGAGACCACGCTGAAAGGAGCAGCAGGGGCAATGACAAGAAAGACAGGAAGTACAAATTTTATGACAGCAGAGAAGACTTATTCACTACCTGCATATCTGCATCTTCAGAAGAGATATATTGCCCTAGCAACAGGTGAGGAGAAGCAGCTCTCAGAATGGAAGCACCGGTGTCAGCTGAGACTGAAACTGGTGTCTGCCCCAAACATGGTGGCAGATAATTGTGACTGGAGATTATGTCCTGAAGGGGATGGGAGTAGCCATCTGTTAATCTGACTTGATATCCCAGGAATGCTGTTTGGTGGGTGCTCAAATATGGGATGCTGCTGAGAGATTGCTAAGGTTTTTTCCAGTCCTCAGACCATTAGCTCTTCCTGGTCAGAACATGCCCTTGCAGCAAAGGCCAGCAGCATCCTGGGTTGCATTAGTAAGAGTATAGCCAGCAGGCCAAGAGAAAGGAGTCTTCCTCTATGTTCAGCACTGAGTCCGTATACGGAGTACTGTATTCTGTACTGGGTCTCCTAGAACCCAAAAGATATGGACATGCTGGAGTGAGTGCAGCAGAAACCACCAAGAAGTTCAGGGGCCATCTAAGGAGATACTGAGGTAACTGGGTTTGTGCAGGCTGAAGAAAACAAAGCTAATGGGAGGTCTCCTTACTATCTACAGCTATTTAGTGTGAGGGTGTAAAGAAAACAAAATGGGACTCCTCTTAAAGATTCATTTATAGGACACAACCTGGAACACTTAAAATTCTGACTATGTATAAGAAAACACTTTGTCGTATGGACATTTAAGCCCAAGAACAGGTTACCTAGAGACACTATGGAAATTCTATAGTGAGATATTCCAACTTGAAC
Organism: Nycticryphes semicollaris; assembly: GCA_013400055.1. Lineage (NCBI taxonomy): Eukaryota > Metazoa > Chordata > Aves > Charadriiformes > Rostratulidae > Nycticryphes > Nycticryphes semicollaris. The sequence goes on from VXBJ01007365.1 coordinate 45,574, forward strand.
AAGGCCCTGAAGACTTTAGTCTAATTTGACCAGAATTGAGAAGGGCATTAGATTTGATGACTTCCAGCTGCCCCTTCCATCTTGAATTATTTTGTTATTCTAGGATTCCATTTGCTTCTTTCCAAATTATACACAATTTACAGCTATTCCCAAAAAAAATGTCTTACATTGGAGGATGTCTCTGTACAAGTCTGGGTGGCAATTGTTTTTCTGTGTACAATGGTGTTGAATTACAATCAATTAGTTTTTTCAGCTCTTAGCTTGAAAAAAAATGTTTCTATGTGTCTTGGAGGTATTGTGTGTCTTCAATGTGGAATTCAAAATTTATCCTTTTGTTGTCTTATAGACTAGAATGAAGGAGCAGTCAGAATACAGTGTGATTAAATTAAAGTGGCCTAATCTGATTACATATCTAATATAAAAGTTTTATCCCGTAGGTTTCGTAACATCCTAGCTGAAGCTAATAAAGACTGCTTCCTGGTTCACGTAAATGATGTATAGAGTGGTTTCTTTAACCATATTGAGAGAGCTGTCCTCTAATACTCTGAGTTTTGTGTTCACTGGGTAAGAAACAACTCAAATTAAAAACCTCATAAAAAAGCAGATGTTCTTCTCATAGGACTACTCAAGTCAGCAAAAAACTAAGGATAATGTACATGAATGAATATATAATTAACATTTTCTCCTTTACATGCATGGCTAAATCCTACAAATACTATGAATTAAACTATGCTACCCCCTTCCAACTACATATAAAAATAAGCATGTTCCAAGATACAATTTGTTATTTCCCCTTATTCAGATATTAACCTTATTATAATATATATAATTATAAATATAAAACTATAAGTATATACAAAAATATGTAATATATCTTAAACAAATAATACCCAAGTGTTTTTTTCTTTAAATATAACACCTGTTGGTGACTTGGTGACCAATAAAGAAATAAGACAAAATTAGGTTCTTTGATAGAAAATGTCTCAAAAAATAGGGTAGGAAGCTTTTATGGAACAGTTTTCCTAAAGGCAAAATGGATTTATATGTTATTTCTGGAACTGTGGATCTCTATATCATTTTTAATATAAGCCAGAGATCATCCAAATTTGAATCTAACCTATTTTCTGTTAAATAAATATGCCCCAGGATATTATTAATGCATAAATGTAAAGTGAACTTCACCATCATGATGGCCCTTTTTCTCAGCAAAGTGCTTGCGATTGTAATGATTGCAAATTGTTCCCTAAAAGAGATATTTTCATGAAACCTGTTCTCAGATCTATTTAGTCAGAGAAAATGTTGGAGTCATAGCTGTTTCATCTGGTGTTGTTTTCCATATCATCATTTGGCATGATTCTGTCATAGCAAAGTCCAGGTTTGGAAATAGAAGTGCTGTTATAATTTTTATCTGATATAAATAAGAATTAGGTCCATACAAACCAGAGTATGCTGTTTTCTTCTAGCTACCACAGTAATTGCAATATAGCCTCACAATATCACTCACTGGATTTACACATGTTGCAGAATCTGATATCACCTATAGAAAATAAATGCTTTTCCATAAACTGACTAAAATTGAAACGTTTGCAAGGCTTGACTTGAAATTTCTAGTAGAGGGAGAAATGGCATTAAAGGTTATTGAGTAATCCTTATGAAAATGTCTTAAGTACTTCACTGAACAGATACTGCATCAGCATTCTTCTCAAGATTTACTGGGCAAGTCTGGCAGACTGCGATGCCTTCATTCATATGTCTAAGTACAGGTGTCTACAAGTGAGCAGGTTTTCAGTTTACAAGTTTAATTGTTGAAGATCTTGCCTATTCGGCTCATAGAAGCCGACGAGAGATCTAGCTTTTGGCCATAAAGAGGAGGTTGTCACCTGCATCTTGTTGGGCTCCACACACTAAGCTGACCAGAAAAACAACCACCATGTCAGATGTTAAATTCACCCCGAGGTATAGCAAGCTTAATTTAGTAGCTAACAAATAGGTCACAAGAGTAGCTGAAGCTGCCCTATCTGTCCCGTGGATGCTGCTAAAGAGGACGTGAATCTTTTTTTGACCCTGAGTCCTGTCTGCTGACACCTGCAGAAGTGACTTGAGGCCATTAATAGACCTCTGCCTTTTTGGGGTGGAAGGTGAAAATTATGTAAAAGGCCCTAGGACATTGCAAATGGCACTAGATTTGCCATTTAAGGAACTGCATTTATACTAACATGCTGACAGCTGAATTTTAAGTTGTTTATTTCCAAGCGATTCCTACTTCTAACATGGAAAAATTATAGCCTTCTTCTCTTAAGTTAAATTACTTTGATTATTCAGTCTATTTTCAGGATGCCACATGTTGGTATTTGTTTCCAAATATTCTCTGATGTTTGCTGTTACTTTATAAGTTGCATAAAATTGATTCATATTTTTCAATTTCAAAGTAATACATGATAAATATATTCTTAAACTCATATAGCTATTAATCATGCACAAACACACATGTAAAATATCACACTGGTCTCTTTCTTGCTTCATTCTATTCTGTATTCATCAAAGTTACTGTAAAATACTTATTACTGTATTAGGCAATGAAATAATAAATGAAATTTGCATTTCCTGTAGGTGATGTGCTTTTTTACAGTATTAATTGGTAGCTCTAACCTTGAACTCATACACCCTAGCCCTCTAGAGGCACTTTTGTCTTAAGAACACATGCAATTTTAAGTTGCCAGAACAAAGTCTGAACTTCTAAAATGAAAAACATAGAACTAACTCTCAGCTGCAATATGATACTGATAGTAGTATTTTATTTTTTTTACATCCACTGTGCATTTGATAGTTGCTGGTGTGTATTTAAGCAAAAACAACCCCAAACCAATAGATGGGGTCAGCTATTAATTTTTGGGATTTGTATTGTTTTTTTAAATTGTGGTTAACTCTAAAATAGAAAGGAAAGTGTTCCTATTACCTAATGAGAAAGGAATTTTAGAGATGTGTAATGTTTTGGCATAAGACTAAATATAGCTGAGAAAAAAGACGACAAGCTTTTGAGCATGAAAGCCCTTCTCCAGGTTTAAAATAGAAACAGAAGCCTTCAAACTAAATACTAGGTAAGAGCAATTGTTCTGGGTTTAACTTCATTATGTTAATCATCTAGACAATTCGAAGAAAAGACATCTAGCACCCGTGGAGCTGAGGGAGTTGTGGGTGAGATTCTAAGCTCCTACAGGAAAGAGACAGTTAATTATAACTTTTGGTGTAGTGAAGAGGAGGATGAAGGTTAGGCAAAACCAGTAAGCTATCAAACTGGTATCTCTATTAAGTTTTTAATTTTTTAGTACCAAGTAGAACTATAATTCACTTCACAGACTTGCCTTTTGAGAGTACTGTGTCTGTCACCTTTAAATCAGGATTTGGAGGGTAGAGGATGAGATTTCCTAGCTATAATTATTTGAAAATTCCCTCTACTCTTAGATTTGCTTGATTTCAACATCAGATATTCCATCAAAGAATTTGCCACATGGAATTAAATATAATAAGGACATATATATATATAGATATAGTTGAGAATAATAAGAATGCAGATCACAGAATGATGGAATGACAAGTTATATGGGGTTGGAAAGGACCTCTGGAGATAATCTAGTCCAACCCCCCTGCCAAAGCAGGTCCTCCTAGAGCAGGTTGCACAGGAACTTGATCAGGTGGGTTTTGAATGTCTCCAGAGACTCCACCACCTCTCTGGGCAGCCTTTTCCAGTGCTCTGCCACCCTCAAGTTGAAGAAGTTCCTTCTCATATTTAGATGGAACTTCTTATGTTCCAGTTTGTGCCCATTTCCTCTTGTCCTGTCACTGAGCACTACTGAAAAAAAGACTGGCCTCTTCCTCTTGACACCCTCCCTTTAACTATTTATAGGTGTTGGTCAGATCCCCACCTCAGTCTTCTCCAAACTAAAAAGACCCAAATCTCTCAGCCTTTGAGGGTTGATAATAGATGTCTGTGATCTGTGGATTTTGTTAAGCTCCTGTTGTGGGTGAGCTGAAGGAATATGCAATGAAAATGGGTGTGAGAGACCTACTCTTGAGAAAGCAATGGAAATTAAAAGCTCTAGGAGAAGAATAAGATTTCCTTAGGCAATATTGGATCATGAAGGTCAGTCAGACTACTCCAGGAAGCTGTATTTCTTGGGTTTACTTCTAGGACTTCAGGATATGGGTTAAATGACAGTAATAACCTGCGGCTGAAGTTTTTTTCCGTCTGAAAGCAGAGTACATTTTGAGTGAAATCCAGAGTTCAGACTGCTGTTTTAGGTCTTTGGTAAGCAGAACTGAAGTTTTGTAACCCTCAAAGTATATATCATTACCCTACATCCCACTGTCATTTTGCCAGCCCTTCCTCTTCCATCACATCAAGTATAAACTACTTCAGGAGCTGCTATGATCTCTTACTGACTTCAAAAATTTGATAGGCAGGTCCATTTGTTCCATTGCACTAGTTTCCATCACCTTCAACTTCCAAATAGAAAAAAAAAATAATGTGTTTAGGGGTTTTGTGCTGTACTTTTCTGATTTCAGGGCTCATTGAAGGCTTACAAGTATATTTTTACCACCAAAAGCAAGCTAACAGAAGCCCTCAGCATCTGCTCAGGCCACTTTGTCATTGTTGTGATGACTATGCTGATGGTTAAGCTATCTTCATATGTCATTGTTCAGATTGGTATTTTATTTTTTTTGTCTTCATACCTTCTCTCTTTCTTGTTATCATGTGTCTTTCAATGAAGGTTTAAATAAATTTGGGAACTAGTTATTCTTTTCTAATTTTATATCATTCAGTCCTGGTCATATGTACTGAAATAGATATTAATGTTTTTTTCATAGTTAAAAACTGTGGGAAATTATCAGAATAATGCTATTACTGGAAGATGCTGACATAAATCTTTGGAGAGTTTTTTCTGATTTGATGAAGGATTTTGCCACTGAAAGTATCCTTGAGGACTTAACAAGAAATTTAGAAATATATGTCATGGGAAAACTGTAAAATATGAGGAGAAATATTAAAACTGTCACATCGTGCACATTTAAGCATTCTAAAGACTATAGTTATTTGTGTCTAATGAACAGATGCATCACACTCCTAAAAGATAATCTACCGTCTGTGTAACAGTTAGTTTGGCAGACTCTCTAGTGAAGGTAAGATACGCAGAAACAGGAAACCGTGCATCTTGAAGCAAATAACAGATCTCATTTTGTAATTTGTACCATCCAAAAGACAGGCTACCAAAGTAAACCCAAACACAAAGTAAATACCTGAGTGGTTAATGGCACTCCTGCTTGTGCTTTTTTTTTTTTTTTTAATCCCTAATCAGTAATTTCTAATATTTGATGTGCATAAATATGAATAAAGACACATATCAGTCATCAATCTGAAAACATTGTTAGAAAATTATCACACTGCAGTGAGATCTCTGTCCAGACACTTAATATTGTTACTGCTTTAATGCATAATAGAATGAAACTGATTTGTAAAAATTAATTGGTGGATTTGGAGAAGCAATGCGTAGAAATTTTCAACCCGAACCACTGTAAGTAGCGTTTGCTGCCCACTTGAAATTACTATGTGGCATATAAGGACTAGTGAATCATGATAGAGCAAAAAATTCTGCTTAATTATTTAATATTAATTGTGGAATTACACAACATTTGGGAATAATACCTTTATTAGCTTTCTCTGAACAAAGCCAAGAAGAATTAACTCTCGTTATTTGTATCTCAGTCATGGCTGTTTGTTGATAGCATAGAAAAAAGGTACATAATATTTCCAGCTTTCTTTAATCCCCATCTACTCTGCAAATAAGCACCATAGATTTTTGTTTTACCAAAATACTGACAATTAGTCTTGTCATACAAAACTATTTAACACTGTTGATTTTGTATTGTGCAGCTGAAAATTACAAAAAACATAACAGTGTTTACCTGTTTGAAAAGCACCAGACCACACCATGAACCACTGAGGTAGCTTTTGTTCTGCTGTGCTTTCTGAAAAGCAGAAAATTTATCTTGGAAATATGCTGAATGGTTCTAAATAATTTAGGTAGCTGCAAAGTGGAAAGTATGCCAGATAGATAACAAATAAAGCTTACAGGATTTTTTCCTGTGATGGTATGCTCACCATCGCTTCCAGACACAAACCTGACCTTTATCTCCTATAATACTGGCCAAGCGATAACCAGCTGTGGTGGTCACAATGGATGCATGTAGTCATGATGACTGTGCCTGGCTCTATGTGGTTTTGGGTAGACAGAAAACAACACAACACAACAAGTTAGCCAAGGGCTAACTTGATCAATGCTGGTGCTGTGGTCAATATGCAAATATGACTATAGGTTAATCATCTGACCCCCATAAATAGTGAACAGCCCAAGAGCCCTTTGAACTATTCTGCATGGCAATGGGCTGCATGCCAGAATCTCCCCTGGAGCTGGAACACCTGCTCAAGTTTGCTCCTTGAAGAGATTCCTGAGCATATCCTTGGTAACAGCATGTTAAACTTTGAAATCTTAGCTAAGTGATAAAAAGGATTGATTTTGCATATATAATCCTTTACACATAAACCATTGACAAGTCTGGAACTAGGACTGGATCCAGCTTCACCTAGACTCCTCTCTCAGAAGGTTTCCCTGATAGCTTTATCTCACCTTGTCCTCTCTGCAGTAAATAACCAAGTGTACCTTACCATCTTGAATCTTGTTAAAGCACTGTTGCATTTACTATCAAACATTGTTAAATACTGTTTTATACCAATAAACCTATCACTGCTTCTCCCCATGAGCAAAGTACATTGCTCCATCTGCAACATTTCCCTAACACTTCAACAGGAAGCAAGGAAGTGGTGGATAGCTGCTGATGTTCACAGGCTGGAACAGCCATTATTGTCACAATACCAGTACCTAATTCTACCATTGGATCAAATCATCTAAGTACCCATCTGTAGCCACACAAAGCATCCCATTAATGCCTCTTGTCCTGGAAGCAGGCTTGACACCTGGAGTATAATATGAACAAAAGATTTGGTTTATTGTTTATTTAGGCTACAGCTTGAGGTGATCAAGCACAGGGCTGTCCCACAAGGCAAAAAAAAAACCCGAACCACTGACCCAACTTGTACATCCTATCCTTTAGTTTCTTGAGTATCTTTTTTGTTTCCCTTATAGAATCACAGAATCACTTAGGTTGGAAGGGACCTTTAAGATCTAGTGCAACTGTCAACCTAACTCTGACAAAAAAAATAATTCTCTAAACCATGTTCCTGAGCACCATGTCAACGTGTTTTTTGATTACCTCCAGGGATGGTGCCTCAATCCTTTCAAATCTCCTCCAAATAAAAAAAAAAAAAAAACAAAAAACCCAAACCATATCCCTATTGTGAACATCTAGCGGTTTTTCTGCAGCTCTGGAAGATTCAAACTGCATTTCAGGATATACATGGGGTTTGCAGTGAATGGAGAACAAGAAATTAGTGAATTAATAGAACTCATTCATCTGATTAACTCATGATAGTGGAGGCTGGCTGTCTTTATGTAGACTTCAAAATTGCTCCCATATTTTTAAGCTAGTCAACAGAAAAAAGCCCAACATAAATGCAAATTCATAATGGCTCACAGTCACATTGTGTGATTCTCATAAGACTTGTGCGCTAGACCCATTATGAGCTTTGTTGCCCTTTTCTGGACATGTTCCAGCACCTTAATGTCTTTCTTGTAGTGAAGGACCTATCTTCTTGACCATGTGAGCACATTGCTGGCTCACATTCAGCTGGCAGTTGACCCAAGTCCTTTTTCTCTGTGCATCTTCCATTTGTCCTCAAGCCTGTAGTGCTGCATGGGGTTGTTGTGACCCAAGTGCAAGACCTGGCACTTGGCCTTGTTGAATGTCATATCATTGGCCTCAGCCCATCCATCCAACCTGTCCTAATCTCTCTGTAGAGCCTTCCTACCTTCAGGCAGATCAACACTCTTCCCCAACTTGGTGTCATTTGCTAACTTACTGAGGATGCCCTTGATCCCTTCATCCAGATTGTTGATAAAGATATTAAAGAGAACTGGCTCTGATACTGAGCCCTGGGGAGCACCACTTGTGACTGGCTGCCAACTGGATTTAAGTCCATTCACTATCACTCCTTGGGCTCAGGCATGTAGCCAGGTTTTCACTCGGCAAAGAGTATGCCTGTCCAAAGCACGAACAGCCAGTTTCTCCAGCAGAATTCTGTAGGAAACAGTGTCAAAGGTTTTGGTAAAGTCTACATCCACACATCCACAGTCTTTCCCTCATCCACTAATGATGTCAAAATGTATTTACAGTTTATGCTATTTGGTGGCCTACAATCTCCTACAAGGTGGAGGTTTCCTTCATCTTCACATCACCAGTGTGATAATGGCCACATTAGACTAGAATACAGCTTAAAAGCAGCAGATACACAATCTATCCATCAAACAATTGAGAAATGGAAAAAAAATTAACCAAACCCAACACTAATTGAAAGTTAGTATCGAGGGGATGGAAACACATGCACAAAAATACTGAATATTTTTCCAATGCCATCATCAAAAGTGAATGACAGTGGAGCCAGTAAGTACAGTAACCTCAGCAGATGGCTGTTATACAAACATAAATTTATCTGATGTAGGAGCTAAATAACCTGTGGACAATTGAGGAGTCAAAATATCATGAAGAATTATGTAAATTTTTATACTTGGCATGAGCCACAGCTTCCACTCTGTTATTGTGCATTGTTTCATTGGTGTTTTTTCGCTTTTGTATGGGGAGGGTGTTTTGGGGGACATATGTGTTAATTTTATTTCAAAATATTGTCATATTTAATAGATCAACTACAAGAGGCTGCTTAGCCTCATAAATGAATCACATAGCGCTTGAAAGGTGCAGCAAAGATTCATAATCATGAGGTTATATAAGGCATTCTGCAGTCTCACCTGTCTTCAAGTACAAGTTTGATCACATAATCAAGTGGTTTAAGTAATCAGGAAACTGCTAAAATAAAATCAAACACTGCTAATTTGTTTTTTACCTCTCATTTGCTTTAGATTTCAGTTAATATTTTCTTTTCTTTCACCTGCTGCTACTATAGAAAATATTGGCAGAGGACATATAGTTTACTTAATCTGCCTTTCCAATGTTTAACAAAGTGTTGGGTTCTGGCTTTACAGCAGATTACAAATGGTGAAATAAATCAGACTTTTCTTACACCATCATCTAAAGCTCTTTCTGGATACTGAATGGAGTCTCTTCAGGGTTGGTTATGTGATCAGTCATCAGATTCCCTAGGAAATCCTTTAGCCACTCTCTGATTTATCCCAAATGTACAGAATAACACAATGCCAAAAATTTGGAACAAAAAAATATCATTAGGTTTCTGCCGTCTTTCAATTGTTTGTTTCAATCTAGTTGTCCCAAAACCAACATATTGTAGATGTACCTTAACAGACAACACAACACATCAAGACATGACTTCATATATTGCAAATCTAAACTTTCTAGTTTTGTCTGCTATGGGTGAAACTGGAAGAAAAAACATTAACATAAATACAGAACTGAACAGCAGGAAGTAAAAATGGATATAGCAAATTTTAGAGATGTTTGCTTCTAAACAACAACGTTGAGGATCTACAGTTCTTATTTTGTATTATGGAATCAGTATGTATTCAAAACTTTTGAAAGCCAATCTTTCTCAGATTAGAAGTCTGAATTAATTTTTTTTAATTTCCATAGTCATGGGAGAATTTAAGTACTGATTACACTGACATCACTAGTTCCCAGCACTGTATCTTTACATTAGAACAATTAAAATCAAGTCCAAAATGGTTCAAAACAAGATTCATAAGCAGAAAAGAGGCTGAACTGTAACAAGTCAAATTTAAAAAAAAATAAAAACAAAACAAAACAAAACAAAAAAACCCCAAACAACCGTGCAGCCTATTTTATTATGAAGTATTTGCAGGATTCACTTCTTAGTCTCGTGAATTCCATTTATTACTTTTAAAGATCATTTAAAAACTCATAGCAACTAAACAACCAATACTGAAAATTCCCTTTGGGAAAATTTTTCAATGAGCTTTGGGAAGTGTTCTAGATACAATCGAACTGTCAGAAATCCCATTCACTCACAGAAAATTTCACAAAACTTCTTGAAGACTATGCAATAGGTGTTTCAGGCTTCACATTGCTGTATTGACATAATCAATACAATGAGCTATATTCAGGCGTGGAACCGTCTCAGCAACACTCTACCATATTTCAAGAACATCTCTCGATATACAAGAGAGGAAAATTAACTTTCAATTTGCTACACACATTGTAGAAAGAGATTCTTTGAGCTCAATTTACTTTGGAATGAGTTATAACTTTGTCACAATCTAGCAACATATGATAAAAAAAGGAGATGAGACATACCTAGTTCAGGTATTATTACATTAAGATTAATTGAATGTCCTGGGTATTTAAACAGAAAAACTGCCCAGTAAACAGGATATAATACCTTTAAAACCCAAGAAATCATATCAAGGAACTAATGCATTTTCTGAGGCAGAAAAATGGTCTAAGGAAGCTTCAGCTGCCCCAGAAAACATTGTTTCTGTGCCAGACTGTAGGCTGAGAAGCACAAAGATGTAGTCAACAATGTTTCCTGGGGGTAATGTTTGGTAAACTGATCTTGTATAGATGCAGGTAAAAGCTGGTCAAACCAAGCGGTTTAAACCTAATAAAGATCAGAGCAGTTTATAAATTTATTCATGATGTGCATTTAATTGAAAATCAGTGACATATATAATCAGAACCATTATCAGCAATACAAGATAGAGAACATGGCATTAGACACTTAAAAAGAGTTAAAATGCTAGAATTAAGTAATTTATGTCCCTGTGAAAGTAAAGTTGTATTATTCTGAAAGAGATGACATAGGTCTTGAATATTTAATTGATCCTGAAATAGAGACATTAAGGAATAAACCAGAGATAGAAGATAATCTCGGACTATCTTGCTTGCCCTAATATTTCAGGAGCTTTGTCAGGAAACCCAAATGTGCATATTCTGTAATTAGTTAGTGGAAACAAAATAATGCCTTCATAGAGGACTTCTGGCCAGCTGAGATATTCAGATAAGGTAGACTGGATAGCCTTTTGGACTTCTTTAAAGTCACTCAACTGTCTCCTCACTGAATATGTGATATGGAAGTTGCTAGGTACATGACTTTAGGCAAAAAGCTGGGAGCATAAGTTAGGTTTTGCAAATAATGCTCAATATCTTAACAGTGACATCAATTCCCATCAAACAACTTACCTTTAGAGAAATTTGGAGTAGCTGTAAGGTTAAGAACGAATAGCGGATTTGTATGACTGATATCCCAGTTTCTTTTATGATAATAGATTTAAGTATACAAGCCAGTATGTAATGGACAGTGGCATCCATTAGAAAACCTCCTTTTATAGCTTACATATATATTTCTTTCTCTATAAAGAAATTCCTGAAATGCCACACAGAAGAATAAACTGATGATCTTTCTTAGCATGCCAATTTATTGTATATTTTTTATCAAATACATACTCCCATACCAACAGAAGAATTATTCAAAAGCAGTCCTTCAGAATCCAAACTATGTAATATAAAACATAACTTTAGTTCCAAAGAATAGTTTCTATTGCATGCATTTGGTATTTGGCACCAAATTTGCCGTATAGTATAACAATTCTACCTAAAAAGCTGCTCTTTATTATATAAGAATTTCATACTTCCACATTTGGATAAACACTGAATAAATTAAATTTAGTGAAGACATTAAACGTTTTTACATAATTTAAGTAGAAAGTAGATACATAATTAACTGAACAGTCCAAATATTTCTTATAAAATACAAATATACAATGTTAACTAAATAAAGCACCAAGGTTTTTTCTCATAATGTTACAGCATATGCTACAAAATATGTGAGTATGACTCCCTTGTTCAGTGGCTTTTGGGATTAAAAAAATAGGGTTAGACTGGACACGTATGGAGAAAGACGTCTTCATAATACCTGTGAGCAGCAGCAAGTTTCTGTTGCCTGTGTGGTGCTACTTGAGATTGTTTTTTTGATTATATAGCTTGACCATAAGCACAAATCATGTGCTCTGGGCTTTCTCAAACATCACTGGGTAACTATCTGTACAAGAATACAGTGAAATGTGTTAGCTAAATGGGGTCAGCCTCAGCGTGCTCCAGTGCACTCAACCACCCACAGTGTCAATAGATGCTTAATTTTTAGGTGCTGATTTGCTTCCTTGAATTTTACTAGAGTTTGTGAGAGAAAAAAACAAAATAACATTTCTGAAAGTGATTTAGTTTATTCAAAAATAGAATTCTAAAATAAATCAGATTTATTGTAGCCTAGAGTAGTCTATTTTTCTCCTTAGAATTTTATTTCTGTATAAGGATATAAAGTCTAGTGTATACACAGTTGCCTATGCTGGTGGAAACTAAAATGATGTGAGACAATTGCTGCTGTATATAATTATGCATCAAGTACTCCATATCTGTAGACATTTTCAGAGCATGCATATCACAAGCAGTACTGAGGTTCATTTCAAAGGCTGCCTCTGGCATTGTTAAGCTTAACTGAAAATATAGAGAGGTATCTTTACTTAAAAGTTCTTAAAAGAATTTAGCCAGAAAAAATCTGAAACCAGGATTATTTCCAAACCAACTAGAGGTGGGGAGGGGTTGATGGGGTGAGGAAAATTAGAGGAAGATTTTACTACCACCCTTAAAGAATACAGGCAGGAGGAGGAAGACAAAAATCACATTTCCTGTTGAGAGCAGACAAGAATGGCTGTCTTACTGGAAATGATGGAGAAAGACAAAAACAAAGGGTCTTCACTGAGTTACCTAGTTCTTAGATTAGGATTTGAAAAAAAAAAATTCCAACTAAGAAATGCCTAGATTTAATGTTTCTTATAGTCTAGGCAGAGTGTTGAACTTTTTGCACTTGTAAAGAATATTTTCTGCTGCATTTTTTGGAAGAAAAGATTGGGCTACTCATCTGTTACTATAGATACAACTTATTCATGTAAATCTAGGAAGCATGTAGATTTCTAACCACTCAAAAATGCTTTATTCAAGCTGTGTTGTGCTACCAAAATCTTCATGATAGTTAAAATTTTAGATGCATGCCTCAATGTTTCCTATTTTTCCCTTTGCCTATTAGGAGACTTGCACATCTAATTCAATATTGTGAATTTTACCCTTAAAAATATTAGCACCAAATATTAAATATATTATATGCCAGTTAAAAACAAGTTTTGTGTGTCCTGCTTTCCTTTGGCTTCAGATCTCAAAGGTGATTTTACCCAATCGGGGTGTCTTGGTATACAGAATAATACCTACAATACTGAATTAAATAACCTGACATTTAAATATCTTCCTATTGTACAGTTCTGCAAGCCAGTTTACATTTCTGATGTTCCACTGGGGAAAAAATTATTTTCAATCCACATTTCTGCAAGTATTTCTTGGAAACTATATACCTGCTTGAGAAACTAATCTATGTAGGTTTAACTACTTACGTTCTTTACACTTACTTGACTTCTTAGCTGTTGATTTAGTTGTTGACTTCTGTTGATAAATGAAATGTAACTTAGACAGAAGACTGTCAGCTAACATTACTGAGATAAGTAGATATCAAAGATTGCCATTACAAGCGCTAGTTGCAATGTTATAGCAGTTATGCTATAACTGTACAGTTAGACAATCATCAGGAAAAAGAGAATTCTGTCTTTGTCTAGTATGAAATGTATTGGCTTTTGCCAACCTGAAATAATGTGGTGATTACAAAACTTCTTTGTCCTGTGGCAGAGCCAAACTTTGATCTGCAAACAGCTAATTTTACTTATTTTCAAAGAACCTATTTCAACCTGTTGCAACCTATTTCCAAGTTAATAATGTCATCTGAGGTCCACTGGAGTGGAAATGTGCCAGCATTCAACTAGATATTTAAATTAATTTCCTGCATATAGATATCTAAATATCTAATTGGGAGGCAATAGATATCCAGGAACCAGATCAGGCAAGCAAAAGCCCAGACAGAACTGGATCTGTACAGGGACATCAAAGACAATAAGAAAAACTTCTATGGATATGTCAGGGACAAATACAAGACTAGGGAAGCTGTGGGCCCTCTCCAGAAGGAAATGGGAGACCTGGCCACCCAGGATATGGAAAAGTCTGAGCTGCTAAATGACTTTTTTGCCTCAGTCTTCACCAGCAAGGGCTAAAACCACACTGCCCAAGTCATGGAAGGCAAAAACAGGAGCTCTGATAAAGAACTGCCCACAGTAGGAGAAGCTCAGGTTTGAGACCACCTAAGGAACCTGAAGGTATATAAGTCCATGGGACCTGATGAAATCCATCCACGGATCTTGAAGGAGCTGGTGGATAAAGTTGCTAGACCACTTTCCATCATATATGAGAAATTGTGGCAATCTGGGGAGGTTCCTGCTGACTGGGAAAAGGGACACATTACCCTGATATTCAAAAAAGGAAAAAAAGAAGACCCAGGGAACTAAAGGTAAGTCAGTCTCACCTCTGTGCCTGACAAGATCATGGAGCAGATCCTCATGGAATTTCTGCTAAGGCACATGGGAAACAAGGAGGTGATTGGAGACAGCCAACAGTGCTTCACTAAGGACTAATCGTGTCTGACAAATTTGGTGACCTTTTGTGATATTGATTTGGTACAAGGGCAGAGCGAAAGACATCATCTACTTGGACTTATGCAAAGCATTTGACACTGTCCAGCATGATATCCTGGTCTTAAAACTGGAAAGTCATAGATCTGATGGATGGACCACTTGCTGGATAAGGAACTGGCTGGATGGCCGCACTCAAAAGGTTGTGGTCAGCAGCTCAATGTCCAAGTGGCAGCTGGTAATGAGTGGCGTTCCTCAGGAGATGGTACTGGGACCAGTGCTGTTTAACATCTTTGTTGGAGACATGGATAGTGGAATAGAGTGCACTCTCAGCAAGTTTGCCAATGACACCAAGCTATATGGCATGGCTGACATGCTGGAAGGGAAGGGATGCCATCCAGAGTCCAGAGGGACTTGGACAAGCTTGAGAGGTGGACTAGCGCAAAATTCATGAAGTTCAACCAAGCCAAGTGCAGGGTCCTGCACCTGGGACATGGAAATCCCAAGTACAAGTACAAGTTGGGCAGAGAATGGCTGGAGAGCAGCTCTGAGGAGAAGGACTTGGGAGTGATGGTGAATGAGAAGCTCAACATGAGCTGGCAGTGCACACTGTCAGCCCAGAAAGCCAGCCGTATCCTGGGTTGCAACAAAAAAAGCGTGTCCAGCAGGTTGAGGGAGGTGATTCTACTCCTCTAATCTGCGCTTGCGAGACCCCACCTGCAGTACTGTGTCCAGCTCTGAAGTCCTCAACAGAGAAAGGAAGGACATGGACCTGTTGAAACAGGTCCAGTGGAGGCCACAAAGATGGTCAGAGGGCTGAAGCATCTCTCCTATGAAGACAGGCTGAGGGAGCTGGGCTTGTCAGCCTGGAGAAGAGGAGGCTCCGGGGAGACCTTATAGCAGCCTTCCAATATCTGAAGGGTTCCTACATGAGATCTGGAGAGGGACCTTTTGTCAGGAAGCGTAGTGACAGGACAAGAGGTAATGGCTTTAAATTATAAGAGGGGAGATTTAGATTAGATACTAGAAACAAATTCTTTACTGTGAGGGTGGTGAGGCACTGGAATAGTTTGCCCAGGGAAGTTGTGGATGCCCCCTGGAAGTGCTTAAGGCCAAGCTGGATGGGGCTTTGAGCAACTTGGTCTAGTGGGAGGCATCCCTGCCCGTGGCAGGTGTGTTGGACCTCGATGATCTTTAAGTTCCCTTCCAACTCTAACCATTCTAAGATTCTATGATTCTATAATCTAGTGCAGTCTGAAATTATTAATTCTAAATTAGCTCTAAATATCCCCATTTTTCTTCTATTCCTTCTTTGAAAATAGAAGAGTTTCCCCATATCTGTTAACATAAAATTTAATTTATCATAAAATTTCAGTTCTGATATGCCTTGTGTAACCTATAAATTGTGGGGTTTTTTCTTATATTTCTTTTGGGTTGTGCAGTAGAATTATATAATATTTTCTCAACATCATTTAGTAATAGCTACATAATCTCACAGATGCTTCAGAACATACACTATATAAAATGTAATGTATTCATTGGTCACCTGCAAAAGAATATTCCAAATTGTTTCTAGAAATTATGCTAGACTGATTTGGGTGTCCTGTCATTTTGTAAAACAAGAGCAAAACCAAAGTGCTTGCATTGAAAACATTTTCAATAAACTACCTGTTTTTCTCACTTTTTAGCAGCTATATTTATTGTTATGAAAGCTGGTGTTGGTATTTTACTTTATTAAAAATATATATTGCAATCTAGCACCCAATATATGAAATGTTGCCCTTATCTTTTTGTTATTTATATGTGAAGTACTAAAACATAATGCAAAATTAACTTGCTGTTGGTGGAAAAAACATGCTTCAGTAGCAGGTAACAAATTTTAAAGAGTTCTCAAGAAGTTCATCCATTTTAAAGGGCAGCATATTCATAACCTGAACCAAAGTTCTTGTGCTGTTCTATGTGAAGGTTATCTCATCAGGAAATTGAAAATTCTCCATTCAGGTACATTTTGTTTATTTTACTGTAACTTTATTTTCATTCCATTTTTTTTTTTTCTTTCCTCAGCATTGGTCGGCTGTTGCTAATCAGAGATATAAATAAAAGTCAAGAGAGGTCAAAGATAACTTCTATAAGGCTAACTTGATTTATTCCGTACAGACATTTTTCCATATGCTTTATTCTGTGTTTGCTCTTTTCTTGCACTTGCTTTCCATATGGCAATCCCTCCTCCCAAAGCCTGTTCCCTCTTTCAGTAGTATCCAAGGTTTTGAAAAAAGGAATGAAAATGTGGGTCTACAATTAAGATATTTGTAATTATAAGGTTGTGAGGACTGGAACTGATGATGAAACCACTTATTTCACAGCCTAAATAATAATAAAAAAAGGTACTTAAAATTTATTCCCATGCAGGTAATATATCAGATTGCAGTCTTCTTTGTTCAGAGTGTTCAGGCATGTGAACAAGATCAAAATGTGGTTCAAAAAAGAAAGTTTGTGGTATTAAATGAACCACGGGGACAGGTAGAGGAAACTAAAGCATTCAGAAATACATATATCAATCAGTAGATCTAGTTGAAGTATGGAGCTCCTTTAACAGTTTGCAAGATGGCTATCACACTCTTTGAATATGAAGTCCTTCACTTACTGCTTCACTTTCTGAGATTCCTGTTAGATTTACTACTGCAAATTCCTTGTGTTGTATCTTGCATCAGTCTGTTGCTCTGCCTCAAAGAATGCAAAATCTCAACATGACATCCTTACAGGTATATCATACCAATCATCTCAGATATTTTACATCATTACATATACACCTACAATGTTCTTGTCATACCTTGTGACCATACTATTCATCCCATTTTTCCTTCTTCTGCTTCTAGTTTTTTTTGCTTATACCAAAATACTGGGGTTTTTTTTGTTTTAATTTGTCATTATTATTTATTCCAAAGTGTGTTTGGAATGTTTGTCATCAGAATTCTACTATGCCATATAACATCAACATTTTTCCATTATAAGAAATAAAAACCATTTTTATTAAATGTCCATTTATATCTCCCAAATAAAACTTAAGATGCTTAGTCTTGTTTTTATAAAAATTTACCCCAGTGAACAATACTTCATTCTTCCACATTAAACCACTTCTGTCTAAGTCTTATTTCAAAAGCCGTATACTTGAATGATTTTATGCTTCTAAGATTTCAGTAATTTTCAGAAGAGCAATTCTGTCCGAAGTAGATATCTTTTTCTTTTTCTTTAATTGTTATTGAACTTTGGTAGGTAAGTAAACCCCTGTAATAATGTAAAGTTAATGACAAACCTTCACAATGTGTTGATCCTCTTTTTGGAATAAAAGTAACTTGTCTTTTGTGCTTCCAATACAATTTTAAAATTATGAATGTTTACAATAAAACACTTCACTCAATAATAATTGTTAATCTTAGTATGAAGAACTAATGGCACTGCCTCAACAAGACTTTTTCTTATGAACTGTTGAACTAAATTTGAATATTGAATCTATATTTTCCTTTTACATGTCAGGCATATTTTTCCAGCTAATATGAAATCAACAGTAGATGGCATTTGAGTTAGAGATACAACGTTCTTGTGAAAACAAGGTATTTTATTATAACATTAGCCTTGGTAGTAAACATTCTGTTCCCTGCTTTTCCTCATGGTCTGAAAGTCCTCTGGGTGTCATATGTATGTTTCTACTCAAGTGCTATTTATATCTCTCAAGACTCTTCTACTTACTTCCTGTCTTTTTTTTACTTTTCAAGTACCTTTTAAAGCTCTTTTAACTGATAATTTGAGGTTTCTCAGAAGTGCAGTCACAGTTAAATCACTTCAGTCCTAATTAAATAGAAACACGATGTTTAGACAGTATCTTAAGAGATAAAAAGAACATATCTTAAACAAAAATCTGTTTCAAGGTTGTTTAAGATGCCATTTTCTCTACTGAGTGACTTAGGTCATCATCTGAATCTGGGAACATAATTGATTTTTTTTTTCTTTTCTTTAAGTAAATACTATCTTTTGAAAATATTCCAATGTCCTGGTTTGAGGTAGAACAGAACCAATTTTCTTTTCAGTAATGTAGGACAGTCCAGCTCTAACCATAACACCCACTCCAGCAGCAACAAAAATTGTCAGCTGGCAGTTATCCGAACTAGTTCTTTCCATATTGGCAAGACCTCTGACAGTAGACGCTTCCTTATAATTACCGGTCACTGTGGCTGAAGCAACTTAGAATTCTAACAGAACCAAAAAACCTCACCAAAACAAAGATAACACCCCCCACCCAACCCCTATCATCTCCCACCCCCTCCCAAGTGTAACTAGAAAACAACTATCTCAAAACTAGTAGAAGTGCAAATGTACTAACTTGGAACTGGAAAAATAATCAAGGATATTTTTGAGTCTTAAAATAAATGGCATTCACTCTACCCCCACACTGTGTTTATGTACCTACTGTAGTTGATAGAAATAAAAAGTCACTTTGAGATGACAATTCATCCCACGTATTTCAGGATGGAATGAATTGCCTTGAAGGAACAAATCATGCCTATCTTTCCCATTTACTACAAGGTAACCTAGACAAATGGCTTAGATTATATTCTTTCTTTTTAATGACTAACATTTAGGTAAGATGAATTCTACGTGAATTCCACAATGTGAGTAAAATTCTGGAGAACTCTGAAGTATTCCATGAAAGTACCTTTTGTCATGAATATAAATGAATTTAAATAAAAAGCAGCAGGCACAAAGGTGTCCTTCATTTGCTATAAAATTTGAGGATACCCTTCCTCTCTCTGGTTTGAATAAACACTACTTTTTCTTCAAATTTATACTGTTTTTTATTTATTTATGCATACAGGAACATTTGATTCCTAGGCAGATGACACTGGAAATACTTCAGTGAGCACTGTTTTCAGAATCTCTTGTGGTGGAGTAAATGTAATGTGGAAAGAGAGAATTTATGTTTGACAACCAAAATCTTAAGATTCAAACAAACAAACAAAAAAAATGTAATGAATTGTAATAACAAACACACATAACACACAAAAAGAAGAAACACTTTGTCTTCTGCATTGTGAGCCTTCTGTGAATTGAAAGTGCTTGCATCCAGGAATGCTAGGATATTACTTTTTAAAGACAAACAAACACTGTAACCTGAAAATTAATTTAAAAAGCATATAAATGCAGGAGCTATGATTACAAGGGGAAAGGAGTTAAAACAAACAAACAAAACCAGTTCAAAATATCTTGAGGTTTAATATTATGAGATTAGTCACAGTAATCACTTTCTTCTAGCAAGAAATAAATTAAACTAATGAAAGGGCTGCACATACTATAGCTATTCCATACAGTACCAGAAAAGATAGACTTTGTGAAACATATCTTTAGGATAAAATCAGAGGTCCTTCCAATACCAGCTGTATTTATTCCTCTGATTACAGCAAATTCTGGTTCAGGCCTTTAATAAGCCACACGATGTATGTTGAAAAGACTCATTATCTGAGTGAATTGCTCATTGATTTTTTTTTTTTTTTTTTCAGGTATAAAACACTTTCATGTAGAATCAATTACATTGCTCATATTCAGTAATTGCAGTATAGTTTTCCTGTTATAAAATGAATAATGCTACTCAATTTCTGGTCCTCTTTAATTATACAGATCTTAAGAATAAATTATGTTATGCATTTTTCTTGAAGTAATATGAAGCAATAATTGACCGACACTGATATAATAGAATGCCATCAATATTTTAATTTTAACTAGAATTATGCTTCAAATTACATTCATCATTTGAAACACAGGAGAATAGTTCTTAAATTAATTTAAATAAAAATGGATCATGCCAACTTTCATGGTTAAGGGACACTTCCAAATAAGAAGCTTTGGGTTTGTGCTCTATCTACTTGTCTATACCTGGCAGACTGAGAATTCCACATGTGGGGAAACTCACTCCTTGCACCTTCATATGAAAAGGCATGCCAGAAGCAGAAGCAAGAACTTGATTAACTTAAAAAATCTCCATTGAAACACCATCTTTTGGGAAGAGAGCTTCTTCAAATTGTAGTGAGAAAAACACTGGCACAAAAATGCAGTCTGGGCATAACTGACTGCCCAGTGAAACCCCATCTCTTTCTCTCTAAGTATCTCCTTCTTACTTAATGAGTCAGTGGAATGAGATGTCATCTCTTATTCATGATGAAACCTTGTCATTCATGATTAGGAATCTCTAAATTTGTCAGTAGTCTCCAGGTACTGGTCAGTGACATTCCTGAATAAATGAATACTGCAGAGACTGAGCAAAGCTTTTGACTATTTGACATATTTTTCTGATGGAGGGGTGGGGGTTGTAGAGATTTTCTTCAGTCCTTAGCATGTCTTTCCTAAGGTGGTTGCCTGATTAATTTTGTAATTCCCACAGTTTGAAAAGAAAAGGATTGCTTGTTACTTTTTAGTGATATCTGGATCCTGATGACAAAAAGGACAGATAATTTGTGGTACAAGTATGATTGCCTTTTTCTTTAATGATGTTTCTTTTTAAGGTCCACTGAGATACTAAGTTTCTGTGAAGAAAATAGATTTAAACTTCATCTGACATAAATCAGTTTTCTTCACTTCTTGGCTAAGCTCCTCCTGTGTCTGTGAGTAATTTATAAACTTCAGATGAATCTGAAATCAAAGTGACATGACAAAAAACTTGCCTTGTGTGAAGAGAAACAAAATGGTCTATAATCATCCTACGGATTTGTCTTACAGAATTTTTTACCGTCTTCTTTTTCACATCCATATCACAAGTGAATTTTACCTGGATCAGATATTTCTGAAAAAACTGAAAAAAACTTTAAAAATGTTTAAATGTCATTAAGGAGGCTGCAGGGTTTGACTCTGCAAGAAAAGGTCAAGGGCTGCTCTGCGCTGGACACAGCTAATTACAGCCATCTCTTCAACAGATCCACTGTAGCCAAAGCTAAGCCTATCAACGAAGCTGGTGGTGCCTCTGAGAAAATGTGTCCAAGAAAGGGCAAAATACAGCTGTCCTGGTTTGGGATAAAACAGAACCAATTTTCTGTTTTAGCAGTTTTACTTTTCAGCTGGGCGTCTTCTAACTATCTAAACTCTGCAATCAACAGCATATTGTGCAGAAACTATTCACACTCAGAATGATAAAACCTGATTATGGCAAGGAATGGTATGCAGAGAAGTCCTTCTTTGTACTTACTGCTATAACAACCAAGGTCAGTTAACTTTGCTATTTGCACTGTGGTCTGAAAAGTAAAAAACATAGAAGAGTCAAGCCTGTGGGGAGGAGCAAACAGGACAGGTGACCCAAAACTGACCATTCATCCCATCCGCATCACACTCAGTATAAAAGCTGAAGGATCAAAGGGTCAGAGTTTGTTCTTTGGTGGCTGGTGTCCAAGGAGGACACTGTCTGTTCATTTGTCTTTAATCCCAATCTGAGCATTGTTGACTCCATATCTGGAATCCAGCTCCCATCTTTGCTGAGTCCAGTCTGGGACTTTCCCTGTGCCTGCTGGTGATGGGATCATCATCCTGGGAGCTTGATACGGTTATGTATATATTATGTATATATTTGATTATTTCATTTTATTTAACTTTTACTAATTTATCAATATTTTAATTAGGTTTTTTTTATTTTCATAAATTTCTTTATCTCCTTCTCTCTTCCCTTCGGAGGAAGGAGAGGAGGTGGGCATCTGTCATTCTCCTTGGCCAATCCTGCCCAAACCACAAGTGCACAGAAAATATTAGGAGTGAGGAAAAAAGTGTGAGAAACAACCCTGCATCAGAGAAAAAGGAGAGAAAGGAGGGGAGGGAGGTACTCCAGGTGCTGGAGCACGTATTCTCTGGCAGCCCATAGATAGAAAGGACCCACATTGTAGCAGGTTAAAGTGTGAAGGAGGAAGCAGCAACAAGAAAGGAGCTTTTATGAATTGATTGTAACTCCCTTTATCCTGTTCTTTGGTGCTGCCTGGGTAGGAGGGAGACAGAGGAATCAGGAATGAAGGATTGAAGCTGAACTTAAGAAACAGGAGGTGGGGGAAGAAGGANTTACTGCTATAACAACCAAGGTCAGTTAACTTTGCTATTTGCACTGTGGTCTGAAAAGTAAAAAACATAGAAGAGTCAAGCCTGTGGGGAGGAGCAAACAGGACAGGTGACCCAAAACTGACCATTCATCCCATCCGCATCACACTCAGTATAAAAGCTGAAGGATCAAAGGGTCAGAGTTTGTTCTTTGGTGGCTGGTGTCCAAGGAGGACACTGTCTGTTCATTTGTCTTTAATCCCAATCTGAGCATTGTTGACTCCATATCTGGAATCCAGCTCCCATCTTTGCTGAGTCCAGTCTGGGACTTTCCCTGTGCCTGCTGGTGATGGGATCATCATCCTGGGAGCTTGATACGGTTATGTATATATTATGTATATATTTGATTATTTCATTTTATTTAACTTTTACTAATTTATCAATATTTTAATTAGGTTTTTTTTATTTTCATAAATTTCTTTATCTCCTTCTCTCTTCCCTTCGGAGGAAGGAGAGGAGGTGGGCATCTGTCATTCTCCTTGGCCAATTCTGCCCAAACCACAAGTGCACAGAAAATATTAGGAGTGAGGAAAAAAGTGTGAGAAACAACCCTGCATCAGAGAAAAAGGAGAGAAAGGAGGGGAGGGAGGTACTCCAGGTGCTGGAGCACGTATTCTCTGGCAGCCCATAGATAGAAAGGACCCACATTGTAGCAGGTTAAAGTGTGAAGGAGGAAGCAGCAACAAGAAAGGAGCTTTTATGAATTGATTGTAACTCCCTTTATCCTGTTCTTTGGTGCTGCCTGGGTAGGAGGGAGACAGAGGAATCAGGAATGAAGGATTGAAGCTGAACTTAAGAAACAGGAGGTGGGGGAAGAAGGAACTGTTTTAATTTCTCTTTGTTTCTCTCTATCCAACTCTATTTTAATTGGCAATACATTAAACTAAATTTCCCCAAGTTTAGTCTACAATGCCCGTAATAGTAATTGATAAGTGGTTTCCTTGCCTTTCTCTTGACCCAAGAGCTGCTTCATCTTATTTTCCCTGTCATCTTGTTGAGAAGGATAAATGAGAGAGCAGCTGGATGAGTACACTGCCCGCAGGGAGCATTTTGCAGTTTCTTAAATATGTTTTTTCAGAAGTGCTCCCATCTTGGCTGGGAGCCTCAGGCTATGCTCTGCAGTGGGTTGGTTGGAGCCAGATGGGAGCAGCTGTATCCAGCATGGGGCTGCCTGGGCCTCTCCTCACAGAGGCCACTCCTAAAGCATCCCTGGTCCAACACCTGGGCATCTGAGCCCAATGAACACTAAGTGTAACAGTTGTGAAGCCAAGAATAACAGAAATAGATGTATTGTTAATACAGACATTTTACAACACACATTGTCTCAGTTTTTCTGGAGGTAAATTTTCAATTTTGGGATGGAATTTTGTCTGTATTATTGTAAAAGTTAAATATAAATTAGTCCTTTCACATTACTGCCTGGGTGAACTGCACATTGTGTAAGACACTGTTATCATGTTTACCAGTGTTGTCTAGTACTCTTAAACTTATTAGATGTTTTCTCCAATGATTTTCTTTCTATCATCTTCTTGTATATGATGTATAATGAAACAGGGTTTCTGTGTAAGGTGCAGAAAGAAAGGAAAGGAAACAGGAAATGAGAAAAAAAATACTGTGCCATTGTTTTCTTCACAGACTTCAAAACTGAGTAAACATTAGTTACAATACGAACTCCATAGTTAGATTCTGATTACAATGAGGTAACACTTTGGAAACTGTTAAAAACTCAATAAATAAAGAAAGAAATAAATCAATTGATTAGGAAACTTTGCTAGAATTATTTCATTTATCACTTTGACCCAGGGTTAAATGGGGATTTTTATTCATTGTTATTTCGTTTTTAACATAATTTGGAGGTTTTTTTCAATTTCATTTAAAATAGGTACTGAAAAAGATCAATTTCTTTGAAGTTTATCACATTATCCATGGTGAGATTTTATTATTCAGAAACATCTAGCTGTTTGAAGTCTGTCCATTTCATTTGTTAAGCTCAAGAACAAATGATATCTTCAATGAAAAAAAAAAACAAAAACACAAAGAGCTTTTGGGAAGAGGTTATTGCATGAGACAGTAACTATTTAATTCCATCTAGTTTCATGTTGTTTACTTTTCTTTCTCTAACAATTCTAGCAAAAGAGACAACGAATAAAAAATCATGCTGTTTCACTATCAAGGAAAATCAAAGTGTTTTTTTTTTTCTGCTGCTGCAAGTTTAATTTCTTGCATTATCATTCCTCATAGTGACTGAGAAATGTTAGTGAAACAAGGACATTGACACATGTGACTGCTTACAAGAAACATTTTTCTGAGGCATTTTAGAGGAAACAAAGCAAGAAAGGAAGAACTCCAGCTTCACAAGATGAAAAGCTGACATCCTATAACTTTGAACTCCAAGAACTGAAATGAAATGAAGACATTTTACCTGGCAGCAGAACATTTTTATGAAAATTACTATTTTAATTAATAACAAACAAATAATTTAATGATGTAAAAACGTCTTTGACAAGGAAAATAGCATAGCCACATTTAGTATAGAATTATGCTACTTTTCCTCTGTTAGTCATAATGTTTGCAGACCTTGGTTTAGAGTTCATTAGCTTATTCTTTAAGAAATTCAATTTGCCTCACTACATGTTAGGTAGAAAAAAGAGCTTTGAGAGAAAGGCAAAAACTGAGAATAAAGATGATGGGAAACATTGTTTTCTTTTATACTGTTTTCACTTTGTCAGAATCTTTTTTTATTAGTAACTGAAGTATGATGCCTAAGCATGACCACTGCCTCTTTGATCTTGTCTATTATTCTGTATTTGGAGACTTACTCTATTGCACTGAATAGCTGTAAGATTTTAGTAGTTAAATGAAATAAAGTTTTGGGTAACAGAACACTGGAACTGGCTGCCCAGAGAGGTCGTGGAGTCTCCTTCTCTGGAGACTTTCAAAACCCATCTGGACGTGTTCCTATGTGACCTGATCTAGGTGTTCCTGCTCTGGCAGGGCGATTGCACTAGATGATCTTTCAAGGTCCCTTCCAATCCCTGATATTCTGATATTCTGTGATTCTGTGATTCCTGTTATTTATGTCATCTTTCCAAAGGTGTCTGAAGTGTGAGAAAGACAATTTTAGATGCCAGAGTCTTTTTGTCATACCCTAGCTAAGGAAAAAAAAAAAATCAATTTGATTACAAACTTCAGTCCCAAGCTAATAAAAATTTCCCCTGAAGGTGTATCTTAAATAATGTGGTGACTTGTCTTATATTAAATTACATTAACTAGATAAATAAAAATTTAAAAAGTTCAGGCTAGAGAATTACATTAAATTTCAAGGCATTTTTGTATTTAAAATTTTAGAGAATAATAAGTTTTATTATATTATCAGAGGAACACAATAGTTTTATAAGGAGTAAGACTTTAATTTAAACAACTTTATAATTTTTCAAATAATCCAGTCATCGTATTTCATTCATACAGTTAGGCAAAGATCCTTCAGGAGTCTTATTTTGTCAGAATAAATTTTTACTAGCATAAATAGATTATTGTCTATCCTAATTTAAAAATATTACAGTTTGCTGCCAATTAAATTACTGAGGGAATTTATCAAAATCTTGGTGTGTAGAAGTGAAACAAAGGAAACATTGTTGTCATGGGATAAAAAGTCCTTTTGTTCATCACTAGATTTCTTTAGACATTTAAGTTCATTATGACCCTATTTGGCACTTCAGCTAGAAGTACTGGACTCTGGTCAAAAGATACTGTTACATTCAATTTATTCTCTATGTAAGACCAAAGACAAAACTAAAAATCTGCAAAATCTATCAGATTCTGAGTCACTTTCTTTTTGGCAGTGAGGAAGTAGATCTTTCTATTTACTATACTCATCTTTTGTGCATTTTGATCCCATGACCTTCTTTCTTGACTCAATTATGTTTCCCTCTGTTAGTCCTAATTTGTGTTATTAACTGAATAAATGAAGTATTAGTCATCCTTCTTAGAAGAAATTAAGACTCTTATAATTCATATTGAATTATTTTATTACTACTGAACTAAAATTTTCTGCTCTACTGGGGATGAAAAACAATGAGCGATGCTACAGCTATACTTCAAATGAAAGGAGATAGATTGTGGGAATAATTGTCATGTGTTATTAAGAAAGATTATATTTGTTAAGCCTCTAGTGATTTTTTCCACCCTTGGGTTTGGTTTTAGTACCTCCTTTCATTGTATCATCTGACTGCGAGATACTGCCCTTACTTCAGCTGGCCAATCTGTTTCTGTCCCCACTTCTGAACTGGTTTGGGAAACTAAAACAACCAAAGGAAAATAAAAGCAAAACCAAAACACAAACCATCAGATTTAGACAACTTTGACAGTTTCCTGATCTAGTTCAGTATGTGCTTGCACAAAAAAAATATTGTTGGAAGAGTGGAAGATGTATTAGAAGGGCAAGAAACAGCAGACAGTAGAAATCAAAAGGCTTTGGTCTCTGAAATCAGCGTTATTCCCAAAGACCTTCATGTGAAGCTCTATCATTGACACAGGCATCGCTGTATTCCCCTTTACCTGCATTTCTTCCTAATATCTTGGTATTCCACTTTAATTTTTTTTGTCACGAGCAGAGACTGTAATGACTTTTTTTTTTTTTATTGCTATTAACTTTATTTTTAAAATGACGAGTAGAAAATTAATTAAGAATGACTAACATTTTTTTAGGTATAATAATCTACCTGCTACCAAACTTACTGCTTAATGAAACTTATTTTCTCAACTTGATCTCAGGTCTTGAGCCCTGAACACTTGTGATTTTTGCACTTATGACTTGTGTGTATCTGTTTGTGCACCTGCATGACAACACAGAGCTTTGAACATTCCCTAAAGCTTAGAACTGTTTCCAATTTTATAATTATGATTGATTTAAAATAATCTGTATCACTGATTCCTACACAGAGGGGTATAAGTTGTCCCCTAAAATTACTAATGCATCTTCTCTTTTCTTCTGCATTTTCATTCATTAATAATGAGAAGTGGTCAGGAACATAGGAAAGTTCTCAAGAAATCTCTGTGAAGCCTATGGGAAATCAATGTTATGCTGTGGGCAATTGTGCTCTACAACTATGATAAGCCTATTCCAAATAAAGTAGACTGATGTTCAATAACCTTAAACTTAGTTCCTGGTCTTTAGTCCTCTTTTAATTCTATACTTTCTGGATTAATTCCTAATGCTTTCCTGATCATCTTTTGTAGTACTGTAACATCTGAATGGGAAAAAACCCACGAACCTGTATCTGAAATATTTTCTAGAAAAGTCATTGTCTTTCTAGCAAAGCAATTAAAGAAAGTCCTAAGTAAAACTGCCTTAGGTACTTTGCTTATTAAATAGTAGATGGCAGACAGATGCACAGTACAGTTTTCAGGCTCATTCAAGTTGTAAGTCTATTCAATAGAACAGATAGGAACAAGAATGCATATGCATATGATTAATGCATATATTCTAACATATAAAAAGAAATATGGTTGCATGCAAAAAACTTCCATCCAGTTGCTTCATTTTCTACCTGCTACAGCATCCTCCCAAGCAGAGAGATCTAATCTTAACGAATAATGTAATTTATTAGAGTAACACAAGGCAGCATAACATTTAATAACAAAAACCTTCAAGCAACCAGAACTCCTAACTGTAACACACTTTTGTTAAGTTTTGTATGCAAACATCCTCTGCAGAATCTAAATGAATGCTGAGAAGTAGTCTCATTAAATGCAATTTACCTGAAATGAACTGATTATTTCCATGTCTTGTTGCCTTAAATTTCTGGGCTTGTCCAGTTCATAATTCATGTTTTCAAACTGATTTTCAGCATATTTCTAAGAATACTAGACATTTTACATGTTAGCATACAACATTTCCTCGATGATCTACCACTTAGAGATAAATGCACATTTTCTGTATGCTCTTGAAACAATCTTTTTATTTTTTTCCTTCAAAGATTAATAATTACTTATATAAATAATCAAGCACTTTATTCTGTCTTTAAATTGTGTGAGAATATTTACAATGCCAGTAAATATAACAAATTCTAAGCTCCTAAAATCATTAACTAATTTTATTATAGGTTCTGTCACACTTAAGTGAGGATAAGGATAGATGAAATACAGTCTTTTGAGGAGACTATTTATTTACTGAAAAATCATTCTTTATCTAAGAAGTTATAAAAAATATTCCTTACAAGTATATAGGTAACAAAATCTAAAATATTTATATTTTCTTTCTGTATACACACGGTGTATCACGTAATTTTGATGTTAAGTCTCTACTATAGGCAAAATAATAAAAAGGAAACTACGTAACAACTCTGGGAAGTCAATTTTCAATAAGGGAATTCAGACATTTTAGTACTGTGCTCTCAGTCATTACAGAAAGGTCACCCCAGATGGTGCAGATGACACACATGGCAAACAGGAAGGTAGGCAGAAAACAGATTTGAAGACAAGAGAAATAAAACCTCACTGGTAAGTGTGATTGGTGTAAAAAAGAATACCTTAAAAAATTATTGTGCTACACCATTACATAGCAAAACTATCTCCTGGTAGACTGCTTTCTTATTTGGACTATAATGAGTGGCAATGAGCAGAGATATTGTCTGAGTGGGATACCACAGGGTAATGGTCAACAAAAATGTAACAGCTGTGTTTTGCTTTGAATGGAGGAGGATCTGAAATGTAAATATATAAATATTACTCACTACATTTCTGTTAAACTCTAATGTGAATTATACAGGTGCCCTAGAGCCTTATAACCATCTGGGTACTATACTAGCTTGACAGGCTATGGACAGAAACAACCATCCTGCCAAGAAAAATAACTGAAAGCAATCTGTGTTTCACCAGCCTGAAAAAATAACATGGCTTATTTTTCAAGTGCGATCCTCAGTTCATTGTAACATTCTGTTTCTTAATAATATTATCTGACTCCATGTAAAGCAACCAATTAAAAAAACTAGTTAGCTGCCCTGTGTACATCAGCTTCAGGCAGTAATTTGTCCTAGAAATCAGATAGAAACTGATGTAAACTGATACGTGCACAACTGCATCTCCCACAATGACTGTTCTTTCAGTTCCCCATCCCTCTGTCTCTAAAGATCAGGTGCAGCATGGTCACCATTTTTATTTTCGCTTTGACTCAAATGCACCTCTGCTAAACTGTTTTTCATCTTCAGGAACGGAATATGTACCTTAGGGCTGTCAGCATAATTCTTGTCTGGTATAAACTGGAGTGTTAAACCAGTTTAGAACTTGCTCCTCCATCTTTCTCTGACCTCTCTGTATATGATTACTTGCTGTTATGATCCTTCTGCCATTTCATTTCTGATATGATGAAATCAAAGTATCTTTCTGAAGGGCATCCTTCCTTCTCCACAAGCAACACAAGTTTTTTGGTCCCTGTAATGAGGTGCATCATTATTAATTATACTTTATAAAATGTTATCTGTGTCTTGATCCTTATGAACATTCAGAAAAATTAGGTCCCTGCCTAAAAATAATTTCTAAATATGAATCATACAAATATGTCAGCAGAGCATTCTGTCTTTACGGAGGGGACACACTGAAAACACAATGACCAGACATCTTTTAGAATCATAACTAATTTCCACCACGAACAAATAAAAATATTTCCTTTTTCTTAGAGACTATTTAAGTAAGAATTCTGAACCTTGGATATTTAATAGCCAACTTACACATTTGCAGGGTCCCTTTTGACTATTTTCAGAATTTTCACTGCAAGTTTTTATCATACTTCGATAGGAACTTTGGGTCCTAAAGATTTGAGAGTATCTCTACATTATATAATAAAGTCCCCACAGTCATGCTAAATTAAGTCAATATGAATTATTCCAGTTCATTCTGTAGATCAAGCCTAAGGCTCTGTTTACTCATGTTTCTGAAAATTAGATGCAATTTATAACAATGCCATTCTTTTTATCTTGTCAATGTTCTTTTTTTATATCCACTGAATTCTGCTTTGTATCTTGCTTCCCAATATTAGCACACCATTACTTGTCCTTTTTGCAGTGAAAAGCAGAGTACCTGGAAAGAATGAAGCAGATTTGTTCTGAGGGCTAGAGCAGCCCATATGTGCAAGGGAAAGAAATAGAAATTTTAGAGTTCACGTAATGTCCTTTAATGTATAATGAGTACCATGACTACAAAGTGTAGAACCCCTCTAAAACTTCATTTTCAACGGTGCATATCTTTTCATATTTGATATAGCAAAGGGGAAACTGTGTTGATTTCACTGCTGGGTAGATACAGTCCATTTTCCAATGCTACCTTTCACAGTTCTTGTTCTAGTCATGGTTAGATGGATTCTATTAATCTTTCCAGTAGATACTTTTCCTCTACTTTGTCTACCATAGTATCTTTTGTCTGACATAACTTTTCAAGACTATTCACTGCATTATCTTTTCTCCATCTTATTGGAAACCTATCATGCTGTACTCCTTTAGGAATTTTTTATTTTTTCTCTTTTTTTTTTTGTTTCTCCATTCCTCCTCAACCCTTATTTTTCTTATCGCAGTAGATCTATTTTTATTTTCTTTTTTTTTCTTTCTGTTATTTGTGTATATTATATTTAATTTTTGTTATTATATATTTTATTGCTGCTTGTAATTACTGACTGTATATGGTCAGCAGGATGCTCATTGCATTTTCTTGGTTTTCTAAGCCTATGTGTATCTGCCACTGGATGACGCAGATACCAGGAAACAGTAGTTTTCTTACATTTTCCTTCATTCCCTTCTCTTCTTCCCTCTTTATTTATATACTTTTAAAAAATATTTGTTGCATGCCCCACTTGGTTAAGGCTATGTAACATCTGTATTACAAGATATGAATCTGTTTTTACACATATACCCACGACACTGTAGACTGATAAAGCTTGCAAACAAGTGACTTGAACATCCAGTCTTACAAGAAGTGTAGAACACTCAGCAGTTTTGCTGCAGGTATTGCAATGTCTCCAACAGCACAGCAGATGCAAGTGTTGGATTTGAGGATGAAACTAATTTGCTGAAAATGCAATTAAATCACGGTAGGCAGTAGTCATAACTGGAGACCTGAAGTTACAATTATGTACAATTCAGAACTAAAATACTGAATAAATCAATGTAGATAAACAGAATATTGCTAACTAGAAACAATACTCATGTAGAATAAGTGTTGTATTATTTTATTATTATTATTTGTCCACTGGATTTCTTACTTTGTTTTAAATATTTTACCTTTTCTTTAAAAATTGGTGTTTAAAAGAGATTAGTAGCTATCCAGAGGGTTTAACAATTAGTTACCTCTACTGACAGCTGCATACCTACTGGTGTTGCAGGACTATTGGCAATTTCCATTGAAAATCATTTCTGAACTAGACATAATTCAATATCTAGAGTGACACGTTCTCTTCAAGGTTTTAGAGAT
Organism: Nycticryphes semicollaris; assembly: GCA_013400055.1. NCBI lineage: Eukaryota > Metazoa > Chordata > Aves > Charadriiformes > Rostratulidae > Nycticryphes > Nycticryphes semicollaris. The sequence continues at coordinate 77,868 of VXBJ01007365.1, forward strand.
CCTCTATAAAAAGCTACTAACTTCCTCAAGCTTAACAGCCTGAGATATGTGATTCCTAACCTTATATGCATTCAGAGCAAATATCCTACATTATATGTTCCGTATCATCTGTTGAAACAGCCTGGCTTTCTCCACGAGTTCTGAAGAAAAAACCAAAAAAACTGCCAAGTGAAAAGCCTGAACTTAAATGATATTTACTCTTTCTCATTTGATGAAGTACTTCTGTTGAGAGTAGGACTGAAATATGCTTGAAAACCTTGTACAGCCATGAGAGTGTTTATGATATAGATCATATGAATATATATGGGGCTGTTGGTGGATAAAAAGCTCAACATGAGCAAGCAATGTGGGCTACATCAAAATAAGCATGGCCAGCAAGACAAGGGAGTTGGTTCTACCACTCTACTCTGATGTCATGAGACCCCACCTGGAGTACTGCATCCAGCTCTGGAGCTCCCAGCATAAGAAGAACACTAACCTGCTGGAATGGATCCAGAGGAGGGCCACAGGAAGAGAGTGAGAGCACCTCTTCTATGAATACAGGCTGAGAGAACTGGGGTTGTTCAGCCTGCAGAAGAGAAGGGTCCAGGAAAACCTTACTGCAGCTTTCCAGTGTCTGAAGGGGGCCTACAAGAAAGCCAGCAAGGGACTTTTTACAAGGACATGTAGATCACTAGATAGGGCAAGTAGTAATGGCTTCAAACTGGAAAAGGGTAAACTTAGGTTAGACATTGGGAAGAATTTTTTCACTGTGAGGGTGGTGAGACTCTGGAACAGGTTGCCCAGAGAAGGTGTGCATGCTCCATCCCTGAAAGTGTTCAGGGCTGGATTGGATGGGACTTTGAGCAACCTGATGTAGTGGGAGGTGTCCCTGCCCGTAGGAAGTGTCTCTTCCCATGGCAGGGGTGTTGGATCTAGATGATCTTTAAGGTCTCTTCCAACCTAAACCATTGTATGGTTCTATGACTACAACCAATCTGTACACATTAGACCACAGAAATTCCACATGAAAGCAAACTCTCCAAGATGTACCAAATCACTCTTTCAGCTACTCAGCTCTATAGTCTATCTTCCATGAGACTGCAGTATTTTCATACAATATCTAAATACAATGCTATCATTCATATTTAGATACAGGGATGTTCTGAATAAGATCCATTCTGTAATGGGAAAATAATATATTTTCTTAGAGCAATTTACATGGGAAACAATGACACACTTTCAGATATAGTAGATTTTTTTCAAAGTTGTAGTATTACTTCATGGTTTGAGGACAATAAGACTTTAATCAAACTAATTTCCAGAGCTGATTAAGCCTCAGAAATACTGGGCTATGTAAAGACTTCCCTTCATTTAATCTACTAAGCCGTTAGCTCAAGTGTTGTAGATGATTTCCATGCTATGGGAAAGAATCAGCATGTAGCAGGAGAGAAGAAACACCAAAACAAACAAAAAATACCTCATAACTTATTTATCATAGGAACTGTGAAGGAGTCATGGGAAATGGCCACTCAGAAAGGTAAACTTGAATTAATGCCATGCTGGTTATCTAAACAAATACAAGAAACAATTCAAGGCATTAATACCTTAAAACTTTTAGCTAAAATCAGCCAGTAGATAGTGAGAAAGGCAGAGATCGTTAAATTCTGCATCGTGGGGTTTTGCGTTTTGGTTTATTGAGGGATGGGTGAGGTGAGGGTGTATGCCAATGATTTTCATTAAATTCCTCTCTGAAAGGGATATGAGTCTGTGTCTCTGTGTGTGTCTGTAAAGATGGAGGGCTCCATTTGGTGCTTTTCACTAGAATAAAATAAACTTTGAGATACAGGATAAATAACTAGATAACATATTTATTTCTAATACCTAAATCTGCCTTTTGATTATTTTTTTTTCTCTCCCTAATACAAAAATTATAAATATGTTGTAGTGTTCTTTTTCTGAGGACATGATCTTTATTTTAATGAAATGAACTTTGAGATTTTTTATACTACAGAAGTGGATCTTTATGTTTCTCGTGGGAAGAGGTTTCCTACAATTTGCAGATTTTGAAGGGAATACCCTAAACTAGTAATGAGCATTTACTTCTACAGCTGTGTTTCTCAGCTCTTGTATCAAAAGCACAACAGCAGTGGATCACAAAATGTAGTTGGGTTTCAAAAATACTTAGTAAACTAAAACAAAACACAAGCAAAGAAAAGATCAACACCTACATCTCCATTGTTTTTTATTCTTTTAGTTCAACCAGTCTTTGCCAGCTTCTTGAAATATATGAAAAAATAACTGATCTTATTAGCAATACACTTTTGATTTCATATTAAATGTAATTTAGTTAATAGATCACCACCTTGGAATGGCTGAGAATCATTCATCTAGAAAATTGTCAGTGACTCCAGTTGGTTTGTGATGTTTGTTTACATGAAATAATTTTATAAATCAACCATGTGATTCTGTAACCAATTATTCCATTTTAGCAGGGAATCACATAAGTTGCTTGAATACCTTTTAATAAAGAAGCTAATTCAAGTTTGGGAATGGAGGTTCAGTTCATTAGCAATACTAATGACTCTTTTATCCTTATTTTATTTTTTTAAGGAAAACTGTTGTCTGGTAAATAATGCCAGGTTTCAAGATAAAAATATATGTTAAGCTTGTTTGCTACCACAAACAGACATGGCTTATTTTGTAACTTTGCTTACTTAGAATGCATCAGGGCTCACTTGGAACAAACCTCTGGGAAACAGAAGGTGGGAGATGTCATCTCCCATCACTGACCAATAAGACTGTGTTTCTTTTTTAATTTCAGAAACAGAGGATTTAAAGATGGCATGATCATTTTTTAAAACATATAAAGTATGAACAAGGCTAGCCTTTGGCAAGGAACACTTCTCTCTTCCCTTCCTTGCCTTCCTTTCCTTCCTTCTCAGATGCTTTATTTTAGTCGAAAGAGAATACAAAAGTGCAGAAATGCTTTCTTCTTTAGTTCTTCAGATATAATGTAGGCTACTTGAACTTGAATGGTAGGCCTCAGCTGTGACTTGTGCTGTTCTGGAATGCCAAGGTTCAGAGTGGTTCATACAGCCCTTCTTGGAGCTTTGTTTTATGCTTCTTTAAAAGTTGTCTCTTAATTAAGAATAAGCCTAATAAAAAGCAAACGAAAGCAATGTGTTTGTGTGTTTGTTTGTTTGGGGTTTTATGAATGAAGCTCAAGTATGCGTAATGGAAAAACAGTCTTATGGAGAAAACAAAAGTGTAGTTACTCTGATGGACTTCTACAGTAAAGATATTTGGTCAGAAGTTTAAAAAAATAAAAAAATAAAAAGCCATCTGAGTTTTCTCAGTGTTATAACTTTATGCATATGTATGAATGCAAAGCTCTCACAGTTATATAAAATCAGTGTTTTAGGTTGTTAAAGATAGAAAAATAATTGGTTTTATTTCACATATGATTTTCTGTAATTGATAGCAATTTCTAACACATTCTAATTTACTAATTTTCTCCAGAATGTGCTTGTGAACTTGCTGCTTTAAAAGTCCTTTACAGAATGATTAAATGTAGTAAGTAATTTCCATAAATATGTTAGTATTAAGACATGTAAAGTAGACTCAAGTAAAGTGCTATTTTTACTTAGTAATTTTCTTCTTTGGATAAGGTATCACCTTGAACAATGTTGATGTTGAAGTAATTCTTGTTGCATTAAAGAACAACTTTAAAACAAGGAACTAGATTCAAGGTCTTACACAAAAGTAGATATTTAAGTTACTGACTGGTTGAACTGCTAAAATACAGTTTTAGCTTCAGACATTTCCTTCTGGTTTTCCCATTGACTATTCCTGCAGCAGTACCCTCCAAAAGACCCTAGAGGGAAATCTTTCCTAACTTGGAAAGTAACTCTGATTCCAAGATACAGCATTATATTCGCTACAAGAAAATGACATGGTTGCCTCGGGTTAAGCCAGCAGTAACCATTTTTATATTCAGTTCAGATCTTTAAATTTCTCCAAGCCAGAGAAAAGAAATGTCACTGTCCAATTAAAATTTCTTCTGTCTCAACAGAGGAAACATTTATTTTCCTTCCAGAGTAGCCACTATCATCACAGGGATTTTGAAGATAAAAATTTCATCATGTATGTTCATCCACCAAAGGCATGCTTGGAGATGAGCACTCATGAATACACAGTGGTCATCTTGTTTTATGAATAGTGTTTTATAGAAAGGAGATTTTTATAGTCTTAAAATGAATTAATCATTATAATTGAGGAGAATTTTAATGCTAGAAACACAGCACAAGCTATGTTCCTTACTTCTTGAAAACTCCTTATCTCTTTTTCTTGGGGGAGAAAAAAAAAAAAAGGCAGCTTACTAAAAACATGTATAGATACTGGATAGGTATTCCAATGTAGAAAACTTAAAAGAAGTTAATATAATGTCTTTTTTTTTTTTAATGTCACAACATTTGTTACTATTTGAGGGTTGTTGATTTTTATGGCAGCCTAGGTTGGAGTACAGTCAGCAAGAAGGTTAGATTCTTCACTACCATGGATGTTACATAATAAAAGGCAGGAAATTGTTATACACAGCTTGCAGTGTGGTCTTCCCTGTTCACACTTAGCAGCTCTTGGAGAATTAGTGCAAGGTGTCTTTTCTCATCTTCCTTGCTGTGAGTAACTTCACTACTTCTTTTAGAGATAATCTTTTTTTCTTAACAGCTGGTTTTCAGCATTTATTGATTTTTGGATGCTGGATACTCTGCTATTGATAGAATTTGTGGAATCTGATAGGTGAAATGGAGATAAAAATAAAATTGATCAGACAGGTGACAAGATTATTAATGTCTTATAACATCCAATTCCAAAAAATTGAGGTATGCTGCTCAACGAGGATTTGAGGTTCTTTTTTTTTATTTTCATATAGAGAAAAACTGACAAAATAAAAGTATCAGTAATACAAACATGCCATTGGGTCTCCCGAATGAAATGGTCCTGTTAAAACGCTAAAGAAAAAACAAAAAAAATACTACACACAACCCCCCCCCAAACACAAAAACCCAACCACCTCTTCATATTGCTTTACATTGTATTATTTGTAAAATATTTTATTAAATGATACTTTAGGAATTTGTTAAAGTGATTAGGGAAAAAACTTAAAATAAACCAAGGTGTAATCAATTTTTTTTTAAACAAAATATAGTTTTCTGGTGAAAAGTAAATGTAGAAAAAATCATTACTAAACTGTTTATTCTGATTTATTTCTTTACTTCTACAGCAGGTTTTTTTTTTACCATCCCTCAAGGATGATTTCAATCAGAGTCATGCAGTTAAAATGTACTGATCTATTTTGAATATTTATCTGTTAATAGCTATGTTAGTAATGTCTTAAGACAAATGGACGTTTATTATAGAAATAGTCATGTAGTATTAAAGACTGTGAAACTCTCCTTTTAATTTAGTGTACTATAGAAAAAACTTCAGAAATATTTACTCTCAAGATATATGTGGAGTTTTGTATGTAACATAAAACCAACTATAAAAACAAACAAACAAAACCCAAAAAAGCCCCAAACATTGAAAAAAAACAAACCAAACCAAAACGGCCAACAGCCAGAAAGTTTTGCATACTCTCTCATATTACCATTACTGTCTGTTTCTTCACTATTTAAAGACTTGCAGAATGAAAAGTTATGCCTGATTTTTGTTTTACTGTCCCAATAAGGTATATTTCATGAATTTGTGTAATTAATTTTTTGAACATCTATCATTTTATCCTTTGGCAAAATTATTTTGCATTATAATTTTTTAATATGTTAAAAGTATTTCCTTGACCATGTCAGTTTTGCCTACCAATGCCATCATTAGGTGAGTTACGGATTCCTGAATCTAGTACATCAAAAGTAGGAAAAAATTATTTATTTTGTAGTTTCTCAATGCAGTTCATGATTTAAAATCCTCTGTTTAAGTTTATCCATAGAGTGTATTGCAAACTGAAGAGCTCTGAACTGTTTTGTTTCTCCTGGTCATGGAAGCTTTTCCATACTCCTGAGGCCCTTTTCTTTCTTTATACATTTTATTTGCATTATCTTTGTAATGACATGATAATAAAACTATTCCACAGTCAAGATGTGGGTCCATAATGACTGATGAAAACACATTATGAAACTTCCTGGTTTGCTTTCGACCGTTTTTCCTAACAATTAACAATATTGTCTTTATATCTTTTAAGCAAGGTGAGGTAGTGGTCCTTAAAGACTTCAAAGTGTTCATTTTTGCTAAGTATTAACAAATAATTCAGGAGAGTACTATAGCTTCTTTGTAGTTTAATTTCTACAGTCCCTCCTAAATATTTATATTATTTATCACCTGTGTTGGTAACTCATTATATTGTCCCATGTTGCTGGATCATTTACACATCTAAACGGTACTGTTTAATATCTGTAAATTATTCTGCCTCAGTATTAACCACCTTTTAAAGAAATCACAAATATACAGATTCACTGATGTAGGTACAGGTTCACTAATAACTTCCCCCTGCTGCAAAGCTATGAAAGAGTCTTCATTTTATAAAGGCCATGTTATTCTCCAGTTTGTTCTGCCTGTTGGGAAGTTCTGTCTTCAAAAGTTGTTCGGCTGTGTAATTCTCTTATTTTGATTGTTACCACTTATGCAAATGAATATGGCTTTTGTGGAATTATATTATCTTCAGTGATTATATTTTTGTCTTAAGGGTCTTAAGATAAATTTGAAGTCCATAATATTTATAGATTTTTGCGTAGTTAAGGCTGCATAAATGTATTTAACTTGATGTCTTCACTGAACAAAGACAATAAATTCAACAAATCCAAATGTAATCAACTAATAATCATTGAATCAAGAAACATCTATGTAAAGATACCTAGTGTCTGTTGGATTTGTGATAGCGTTAGGCTTAAAAATAGAAAATGTTCTGAGCAAGTGAATGCTGACTGATATACACAATCGATATGATTATTTTGACCAGTATTAAATATTGTCTTTAAACCTTGATCAAAACCAAGGTTCCATTGCACTTGTCAGCCCCAAAACACAGAAAGCTGCAATTATCTCCAAAGGCTTAATCATTTAAGTCCCCGGTCCTAGAAATGTTTAATTGAAAAACTATTTACAACTTCTGCACAATCTCTTACATAAATGTTATCAGTTTGGTGGCCTAAAGAGACAGAAGAAAGAAAAATAAATTAGGAGAATCAAAATATATGAACCATCCTTTTGCAGGCATAGAAATGATGCTCAATCAAATTATTTTGACTGTGTAAGTAAATGCCCATGCATAAAATAGGAAAAGAATCCAGAAACCTATATCCTGAAATTGATGTTAATTGCCATGTAGTTCGAGATTTCTTCTTTTAATCAAGTCTTTTGTCTACAAGCTATAGTTGTAAAGTAAATATTTCAGCTCAATTCAAATCTACTTTAATTTATAGTTTAGAGATTATTTATGTTTCACTTACTATTTAGGACTACAACTGGAAAATTAAATTATCTTACTTATAAACTGTCATGAATCACCTGCATTGCTTATACTCTGAAAGTAATGATTCTCATGTAGATTCTAGTACAGATACTGGCAAAATTTATAAATACCTTGAAATGATAATTAGACTTTTTGAACAAGACAGGTCTAACATGCCATTTGTGTTAGGCTGTGATTGAACTTTTTATGAGTTTTGTTACTTCCCTAGTAAGATTGCCTGGGACTCAAACTTGGTGAGGGTTTTGTCTCAGTTTAAACATAAAATTATCACAATGTATCTCATGTATGCTTTCTAATTTTCAGTGCTTTAAAAACTTAAGCTTATAGTCATTTTAATCTTTTAGGGGCTTAATATCTCTGGCATTAATATTAGATTATATAAAAGTAGCAGTTAATCACATGAACAGTTGTTGAAATTTTAAAATTATGTAAGGAGAATTTTCCAAGGAAAAAGATTATCTCATTTTGCCAACAGAAGACATAAAATCAAATTAAAAGAGAGGCAAATCTGTAACATGGAAAGGTTTATCTTTATTCCATAAACCTAAAAGCTATCAGACTTCCTGTTTCACCAAATATCACATTCAAAAAGCAACTGTTACTACTTGTAGGGACCAATGGATAATTCCAACTGCAAACCAAAATTTTGCATGTCTTAGATATACAGTAAGTACTCCATATATGCTATAGGTTTTGAATGTAATTATTAAATATCTAAGATCACTAGTTTGCATTAAATATCTGTACTGTAAGTATCTACTTTTGATCATATGAATCATGCACACAAGCATTGTAACACATTTTTGCTCATAGCTTTGACTACTTCTTTAATGTGCTAAAAGATTTTAAGGAATGTCAATATTCTTATTTTTATTCTTTTCCTTTCAAATTTATTATACTTACAAGCACATTAGTAGATCTATTTGGCAGAAGAAAAGTGTAAATCCCATATTTAGGACACAAGTATCCCACTAGTTTTGTGCAGGTAAAAAGAACTGTTGCATGTGTATAGGGATAGTGCATCATTATATATCATTTTTCTATCAGGCACCAGGTGGTAGCTGCAAAGAAGTGACAAGGCACAATAAAGAAGACGCTTGAGTGTGAACCAGGGCACAACACTTGTGCATTTATTCTCTCACTGCTGTCAGTTTTGGTACCTTAACACAAACCACTACACGTTTAAACTCTCTGGCCCCAATTTCTTTTCATGCTTTTGGTTTTTCACAGTTCTTCATAGTCCACAGGAGAAGCTTTAGGGTTAGGCCTTTATGCTTTACAGAAATAATTATTATGTGTAGTATATTGGAATAGAAAGTTATCTGTAGAACATCTAGCTGTTGTGATTGATCTCCAGTATGAGTCTTCTTGTTGCTGTAACACTAGCAATAAACTCCAGGTGCTAAGTGAGACAGTGGTCTAATCAAAAGGGGCTCTGTTAAGAGAAGATCTGTTAATTACAAGTTCCTAGTGTAAATGAGGCCACTTCACCAGCCTTTCACATATAAAGTAGAAATCAATTTTTTTTTAAGAATAATAAAATAAAAAAGAACACTCCTCCTTTCATTAGCATGCACTTTTAGAAGCTGATATTATATTTTATTATGAGATGAACTCTCACAGCAGCTGTGCATAAAAATGAAGTGCTAAAGATGTTTGTAATATTTATAATATTTTAAATTTAACACTATTTATATACCACTAATTTTTAAGACTATATGCTAAACAAAGGTATTTCTCCAATGGAGAAGTTCAGAGCAGGGAGTTTATTTCAAGCCCTCATTTTCTTTTCCTATTCATGACTTCAAATATTACAAGGCTGCTCTTGCTAGTTCTCATTCTGCTGAATCAGCTCTCACAGAAGCGTCATTGTTCTTGGAGACTGACACAGGTTACAGACTGCTTAAGAAATGTGAATTAGGTGCACTGGTGCATAAAAATGAGCAGAAGAACTTGAAAGCTCTTTTTTTTTTTTTTTTTCCAATCAACTCAGCTTGTTTCTGCAGTGCCTATATCCAGATTAGCCCCAGGCTTCAAAGTGTTTTTAACAAAGCTTCAAAGCAGGCAATTTATGTGTCATTATTACCCTACTTTGAAAGCACACATCTTTCTTTAGGGTTCAAGCATTCTTTAAAGAAGGATTGAAATCCAAAACAAAATTCCAAGAATTTGAATTAAATTGGACCAAACCTGCTACTTCTGTTCTAGGCATTTTTTTTTTTTCTTTATAGCACTGAAACAATCTGCTCTGCATTCCTTTTCAGGGTCATTTTGTCATATCACATAAAGTACAGTGAGGTGTATATTCCACATAGGCCTGCAGATCAGTTCAGGAGGTCACCATGCATTTTCAAGTGTTCATTTCCATGCAGCAAAAAAAAGGAGCAATTAAGATGAAATAAGATAACATGATACAGTTCATGCCTTTGCAGAACAAGTACTCTGCTCATAGATTAAGTGGGCCACCACATGATATGTCTATAAGATTAAAAATTACTGCAGAGAGGACAAATTTATGGGTTGTCCGCTGCTCCCCTCCTTATGGTTATGCATCAGTGAAAATCGGTATTCATACTGCATCCCCAGGTCTCCTTCTTAAATGCCCATGTTTTACAATATACTGACAAGAAGCAAGTCATATGAATATCTATACAAGTCTGAATTTAAACAGACTGAGACATGATTAATGGGTGATGCTGTACACTTTTAACCTTATGGTGCTATTCAGTCAAAGGTTGTAAAGTGCCTTTTTCTGTAATGTGTTTCCAAATTCACCAGTGTTTCCAAATCATAATGTGTTTGTTGCAGATGGACTATTAGTCAGATAACCTGGCATCTGTACCAGTAAAACATAAATGTCTGCATGAGGATGTACAAATTGAGATGTTTTCATCAAGTGAACGGACTGGTACAATACAAATATAACCATTTATTATCCACTGGTAACAGATAGTGTATTAGGGATACATTAATGTTCTGACTGGAAAGAGCTGCAATTTTCCAAACATACATTTATTTATTTAAATGTGATTGACCAACATTCTGAGGACATATTGAAAATTTAAATATAAATATTTAAATATGGAACATGTCTCGGCTTCCAAGAAAATATTTACTTTTTAGTTGACTGTAAGGAAAGTCCAATGCAATAAATCAACTCATATGGTGAATGAGAGTATCCACAGAGGAGTTTGATATAGTAAAACTAGTCCACTTTAAATTTACTTCTCTAATAAATTCAGATTAAATTAACTTGATGGTCCTCTATGAATCAAATTAATTTTTGGGGTGTGTAAGATACAATTATAGAATGATAGAAAGTCTAGGCTGAAAAGGACTTCTGGATACCCTCTGATCCAACCCTCTGGGGAAAGGAGGGCCTTAGACCACGCTGGCCATGGCCTTGTGAAGCTGTATTGAATGTTTCCAGCAAGGGTGATTCCACCACTGGTCTGAGCAGCCTATCCAATGTGTAATTGTCCTGAAGGCTTTTTTGTTTTCTTATACCCAAATGGAATTTCCCCTGAAGTGACTCATGCCTATTGCTTTGTCTATTCACTTTGCAGCCTTTTGAAAACAATGCCTCCATTTCCCCTATAACTGTCATTCAAGTAACGGAAAGCTGTAATTTGATCTCTCCTAAGCATTCTTTTCCCTCAGCTGAAAGACCCCAGTTTCTTCAACTTTTTTTCACACATCAAGTTCTCCAGTACTCTAATCATCTTGAGAGCCCTCATATCAGCCCTCTCTGTTCAGTCTGTTTTTCACTAGGGGTAGTAAAGTTGGGCATAAAACGCCAGGTGTGGCCTAACAAGAGCTGAGTAGAGTACAGTAAACACATCTCTTGTGTCAGTTGCTGCTGCAATCACAGACATGGTTCACCTACTTTTCTGCAAAAGCACACTTCTATCACATTCATCTCACTGCCACCAGCACTTTCAGACCCTTTCCAGCAGAGCTGCTCCCTATCCAGTGAGTCTGCAGTCTGTATTACTGACTGAGATTACTCCATCACTGCTGCAGTGATGGAATTTTCTTTGTTAAATCTCAAGCAATTCATTTTTGTCTGATTTTCTAGACTGTCAAGGACTCTGCATTATATATCTTCTGTCCAGTGTTATCTACCTCTTCTTCCAATCTGGTATCTCTTGCAAACTTGGTGATAGTATATTCAATTCCATCACTTTTTTTTTTTTTTTTAAAGACCCTGAGGAATTCCATTCTTGACCAGCTGCCAGTTTGACTCTGAGATATTAATTACCTTTTGAGTTCAGCACCTTAGACAGTTTTCCATCCATCTTGTGATTGATTTGTCCAGGCCATGTCTTATCAGCTTCAACAAGGATGTGAGAGAGCATGTCAAACATCTTGCAAAAGTCAAGGTATATCCACTGTTCTCTTCTATTAACTGAGAAAGTCACTTCATCATAGTATGCAGTTAGATTGTCTCAGCACAATTTAATCTTAGTAAATATGTGTTTTTTCCCAGTCTCCTTCTTGTCCTTCATAAATGCATAAAAAGCTTCCATCTGGGACAGTTCTATAATTTTACCAGGGAAGGTAATTTTACCAGTCTGTTGTTGTCTAGATTTTTTTTTTTTAATTGATGGACATATTTGAATTTTTTTTTAATCATCTGTGGTCTTCCTTGATCTCCATAACCTAAAAATTTAGTCCATCAGATCCCACCAACTTCTACTGTCAGTCTCACCATTTGTTTTGTCATTTCATCTTGAAATAGCGACTTGGGAGCTGACATCACCCTTAAAGACTGAGGGGTGATACTGCTTTTCTATATCATAGTTCTAACTAACTTGTGTGTGTTCCTTGTACTTCCCCTCAATACTAATAGAGCTATAGAAGCCTCTCTTGCTAGCTGGAGCTCCAGCTGAGCTTTTGCATTCCTAACTGCATCTCTTCAAGCTCAAGAAATATTTTTTGTATTCTTCTTCAGCCATTGGTTCCTCTTCCTATCTCTCACGTATTTCTTTTTCATATTTGTGCTCTTTGCATGCTACCTGTTTAATAAGGCTGGTTTGTTTCTATTTCTGGACCTGCTTTTTTTTTTTTTT
>VXBJ01007365.1:90475-133992 GCA_013400055.1 Nycticryphes semicollaris
TTTTTTTTGTTCATTTAGAGGCATTTAGAGGGATGGACAACTCTAGAAATTTCTAAGCACTTCTGAGTAACTTTGCATTCCAAAAACGTTTCTTATGAGAGTCCTAACAGTTTCCTGAGCAAAAGCTCTTCTAGGAGTTGAAATACACACTACTGAAATCTAAGGTGCTACTAATGTTGCTACTATAACTTTGAATGAAAACTGTAAAGTCAGGAGCAGAAGGAAGTGTGTGTATGTCTATTTACATGTGTGTTTGTGTTTATTTGTGAGATTTAAAACAATTTTAATATTTTGTTTGTAGTATTAATTATATACACACAACACCTACTAGTTACAAGCAGTTACCCTCTCCAAGAACTAACTGATATATACATTTGCTTCTTCTGCCCAGCCTGTGCCACTTTGGCTGTATTTATGTTTAGAACAAAAGATATTTCCCTGTTAGCAACAATGTCTAGTTAAAGAAACAATAAAGAACGTTTCATGGTAAAAGCAACAAAGGAATAAAATTTCCTCGTAGAATTTTCAAAACAGCATAGCCATGAATATGGATAAAGCAGTAAAATCTTGAGAAGTACAATGTAAATTGGAACTATTCTTGAGAAATTCAGCCCACTATGGGACAAGTGGCTGTAAATGAGATTCATTTAATCTCACATGAGTCATTTAAAAGTTGGGCATGCAGTACAAATTAGGTGTCTATACTTTCCATATAATCAATGGAAAGAGAGAAGGACTGAGACCTCCAGAGAGTGATTAATTAATCTTTAAATAGGTATCTATTAGAAGAATGATAAATATATCTCTGAAGACATACTCTCTTATGGTCATTGGAGGAAATTTAGATGAATAGCAAAGATGTCTAATTTTTAGATACTTATGCTGAGGTGAACTGAATCTCATTATCTGTTAGCCATTCTTTCACAATTACGTTGGATGAGGGCATTACAGAAACTATTTACTAGTATATGTGCATAGTATAAATTGCCACACTGAAGCAACCCATACAAAGAAAGATATAATGGCAACCCATACAAACAAAGATATAATGATGATTAGCAGTTGTTGTTTGTTTGTTTTTTTGTTCCTGAGAAAGACATAGGTCATTTTCTTTAATCAAATTAGATTTGACTGCAAATTTTTTAAAACTTAAACTGTTAGAATTAGTAATGAAGACATTATATTCGTGCACACTCCCCATATTCTTTCCAAACTCAATCCATATTAAAAAACATTGTCTATAGCTAGGTGATATTATTCAGACCACTATATCTTATCTTCCATTTTGATTGCTCTAATCACTCACTTGACTTCAGAATTTTCATGACTTCCACTATGAACAATAGAAAAAAAGAATGCTTTTATTGCAACCATTGACTGTATTCATTGTCCTGTTTACATTATCTGCCTTTTCAGTCACTATACTAGTTCTGATCCATTTTTTGGGGACATAAACTTTGTCTTACAGTTCAGCGCCTTAAGAATTTGTTCTCTTCTGCTGTCATCTTACTATTATTCATTGATTTTGTTGTCAAATTTCACACTTTTATGTCCTAGTTTTCCAAGTTGCTTCCAAGTTTTCCCCATTGCGCAGTGACATTTTCAGAAATAATTAATTAATTGTAATCAACAAAATTTAATCTAGTGTTCAGTTGCTCTGGTAAAAGGAACAGGATAATTTGTTTACTTTTGTAACTATTAGATGTTAAAGGCCTAGCTCTTTTATACAGCTATTTATGTATTATTGTGTATGAAATTAGAATGTGTAGTACTGGTCCCAAATAGACCTCTCAGCTACTTGACAGTGTTCAACCAAGCAGCAGAAAGCTTCCAGAGAAAGTAGGTATCTACATAAATCTGCTTAAGCACTTCTATCTGAAACAGCAAAGAGAGAAATTAAAACATACAAACAAAAAGTTTTCTTAAAATTTTCACCAAGGAAAGAAGCAACATATCTTTCAATCAGATAAACTCAATACCTATTAACAGAACAAGGGTCTACTCTTGGGTTCCCCATTAAATACTGAAGGCAGAGCATATGTATTCTGCTTGTGTGAAATTGGGCTGTGGGCATGACAACCTGCAGTAATCCTTAAGAGACTTTTTTTCTTGTGATTTTATTTTGGCATTTGAAGTCTCTACTTATCCCAAAGTAAGTGATAGAATTTTCAAAAGTATCCTTGAACTTCAAGAATGCATAATGTTGGAAAAGGGGTGAATCTGCAAGAAGGGAAATAATTCTCAATTTTACTTTCAAGTAATTTCAAGATTTTGCTTGTAAGAATCAACTCCACAAATATGACTAGAAAAATCAGATTTTTATCCATTAATATGAACTATTTTAGCAAGTCACACTTCTTAAGGCAAAACACAGGTCATACTGACATTTCATTTATCTTCTTGAAACAAAAAGTTAATAGAAAATAACTGACACTGTGAGAATCTATCTTCTGACATTAGCGGCACCTTCTCATTTCCTATGAATGAACTTTAATGGGATTAGCTCAGAATCGTATGTCTCAGATAGTAGAAATTCACAGCTGGACTCTATGAATTCCATTTAATGCATCACTTTTTAACAGAAACACAGTACTATGCATTAAATACATTCAAATTGTCCAAAGGAACATGGGTAATTCTTCAAGCCAAATAAAATGCAGTAACAAGGGAGCAGCATGTCTCTTGCAAAGCTATCTATCTAGGCAATCTTTCTTTTTATTATTATTATTTTTTATGTAACATCTGCTGGATTATTGAAATCTGTTCTCTACAGATCTGCTATCATGATGGAAGCCAGTAGTTTTTGTAGGAATGTTAACTTACTGTAACTTCCTGTTCACTATTTCATGTAAGCACTCCTTAGTACCTCCCACTGCAGTGACCCATACATATAAAGCATGCGGTTTATTTCAGATACAACTTTGGGAAGTCAGTTTCTTACCTTGGTTCACAGAAGTCTTGAGACTTGCTGTGCCACACTGATGGCTGGCATTCAGATGGTCTTGTTATAATGTATCACAGCAGTCCCCTAGAAAATAATAATGGAGATAATCCCCCATAAGATTCCCTCTCCAGTTTAATGTTATTGAACAATACAACATCCGTGTCATGCTGCCTTCCTCCTGAATGGTATGGAAGACTACTTTGAACAAAGTTTTTAGTGATACCTTCACCTACCCTACGTTAATTATTCTGTACTGCCAAACAGAGTAAGTACTAGCAGGTACTATTCATTGATACACTGAGTTTGGTAGCTGTTCTGGCATCAGGAGAGTCAACTTGTTGCCTCTTAATTTTAATTTGGAACTTGAAACCAGTATGATGCTTCTAGAAAGAATAACTGATCTGTTAGTTCTAGGAGGTATCCCTGACAAACTGATACACTCTTGGCTGCTAATATCATTACTGTTTGGATATATATAATACCTTGATATTGATAATAAAGGTAAATACCTTTACCTAGATAATAAAGGTAAAGATAACAGACAAGGTTTATCAATATATTTTTTTTTTCTGGCTGAACAGAGGACTCACCAAGTTTCAGTAGCACGATTTAGCAGTAGTGAACTATACATTCCATAATGCCAGGCATTAAATAAAACTTGACCACTGTCATTACAAGAATTTTTAAAGAGGAATTTGAGCAATCACATTGGTTTTACAGGTGTTATATATATAAGTGGTATAGCTTTTTCAGTATGCATCATTGATTACAATATGGACATACAGTGTAAAATTTCCTGTTTTATTCTGGTATATAGTACTTTTATTCTGTCTAAACTTCACCAACTATGAAAAGACTTATACTTTATTATAACTTGATCTTTTCTTTAGAGCTTTGGCTGGAATCTTATCTGGCGCAAATGTGTTTTCTCTGAAGGATCTCAATTTTGTACAATCATAGATTCATAGAGTACCAGATTGGAAAGGACTTCAAGGATCCCCTCTGCTCTGCCCTGCTGAGACTGCATCCGGAAACCCAAAACAGCAACAAGAACAAAAAAAAAACCAACCACTTCTCAAAATAAAGCTCTAACTGGAACAATATACTGGAACAATATTTGTTATAACATATCTGTGTTGATGTGTTCATAAAAATGTTTTATCCAGACTATCAACTTCAAACAAGTCTCCAGCTGGATATAAAAACCTAGTTTATACACAGAAGTCATGAACAACCCTCATTGTAGGCTAAATAAATTTCTTAAGAATGTTTTACCATATTTTAATTTAAAATTATTTGCTAGTGTTACCTTTGCATTACATTAACAAAGATGGCCATTTCTCAATAGTACTGAAGTGAAAGAGTGAAATAGGAGCATGTGAAGTAATTTTTGTTAAGAATTTCCTAACAAACTGGTATCTTATTGCACAAATAACATCAAATTTCTTTCTATTATTTTTAATCTTAGAACACATTTTCAGTGTCTGACCCTATCTGTTTTTGAAAGATGGTCTCTACGCATCTGTCTCTAGCATTCTGAACCTAAGCATGTCTTCTTACAGGCCATTCATATTACTTTTTTCAGATCTGTTCTTAAGTCAGTTCCAGACAGCAGTTGCCTTCTTTTAATTGATTTCTTTACTTTTAATCAGATCTCTTCAGAGTAATTTTTATGAAATGCCTATTTAGAGAATAATGAATGAGTCAGTAGAGAAAAGAGACCTTCATCAACAAATAATCTCTGTAAAGGAGAGTAAATGTAATACACTCTCTGTTACCCCTTAGGCTTCATGTATCTGAACAGCTTGACAGTGAGTCTCCAGTGTCACCAGACAGCTCTGCATCTCAAACCCTTTTAGTGTTACTTCACTTTCTAGGCTGTGAGGCTCAACAGCAAGCCACTTGGTAGCATTTTGGAAAGAGCTGAGGGTCTGCTAGGAAAGGTCACTAGAGCTCCCAAATCTCCAGTTTTTTGGCAGTGTGGTTAAAAATACTAAATAAAGATGCCTCGGAGTCATCTAGCTACCTGAAATTACATGCAAGTCAAACCAGATTAAGGCAAAACTAAAAGATAAGCCCAAACTTTTTTTCATAACCTCCAAAATAGATAATATGTCTAAAACTACTTGTAGAAGAAATGGGTGAAGAAATAAAAACATTTCTAAACTGTTTACATGAACACTGCATAAAATCTGTCTTTCCCTCATGTTTTGCCTTTCCTTTTCTGAAAAGCCAATGTTTTGTGTTTTCCTTACAGCATCTCTTTCCTGTTGGAAGAACGCTAGCCTTTACAGACAGCTCCTCTTCCGAGGTATGTATGATTAGCTAAGACAGTTTCAAAACAGCTACTGGTGGACTGTGTCCACATCAATGGAAGGAAAGGCCTTTTTTGGTTTTCTTTTTTAAGAGGATGAAGAACTGTAAAGAGACAGACCAGCATTTAGGAGGAAAATAGTGATGGACAAAAGAAGTGAAAGGTAAATCAACGAAGTATCTTTTCCCAATAAAGAATGAAGTTAGCATTTCTGGCACACTTTATGGATCTTTTAGATATTAAATTCACTTTTTAAAAGAGGTACTGCTCACTTCTTTTATTGAAAATTAAACAAAGTAGGGAAAAGTAATCCCAAAGCAATCCATTCATCAGGAGGATATTAATGCTCACAGATAGTGAGAAAGAAAGAAGCCAGAGTCCCAAGGAAGCAAAAAAGAGTTCCATATTGCAATATGTATAGCATTCTGTGAGCAGCTGGGATTTCTTAACTCTTACTGAACATACAAATTCATATGAAATCACAAAACATGAGAGGAACCAAAAAGGTACAAAAATAAGACTTAGGAAAAAGAACATTTTATTCAAAGTGAGGAAAAATTAAATTTTCGACTTTTTCCTTATCCTTTTAGTTGGTCCTATCTTCCACAGCAGGAGGTATGCACAAAACCTATAAAACTATTCACATATACATTTTTTAATTCAAAATTAATGAATCATAATTGTGCTGCAGTAATCCCTTTTAGGTTGTGATTGACACTTCAAAGCTATGTTCTGATTAGTTACTTAGTCCTTTGAATTATATTATAGTTATTAATCAACTTTCAGCAACATGTCTTTGGAACATAGTCATTAAAAAATCCATGCAAATCCTATAGCTATAATGAATAAAATAAATGGATGTAGTACGTAATAATTTCTTCCTTTGTTTGGGTACTTCACATCTCAGTATTTAGCTTGCAGATAATTCTTTTTTACTTTAGCTCCTTTTATTCCCTTTCATTTTCCATCCCTTCAGCCTTTAATTTTCCATGACCCATGCTTGGTAAAAACTAATTTCTGTACATAACAACAGACTCTGACTGTTACAAGAGTTGCATCATTTTTCCTTATATAGGCCAAGAACCACAAAATCACAGAACAGCAGAATGGTTGAAGTTGGAAGTAGCTGTGAACCCCAGGTCTCCAGATCTAAGACTAGTAAAAATTACTCATTTGAGTGAAATGATTACATGGATTTGCTTCAAGTGTAATTGTTGTTGCTTAAGTTTCTAACTAACAGTGGGATTAATTTAATCCACCTTTAGATATTTATTATGCAGTTTATATATGAGCTGATATTTCTGGCATCACTTTATAATCAATAGAGTGAAACAAACCTGAGGAAAAAATTAACTACTGTAACAATCTAAATTAAGTCAGAGAAATTGTTTTCTGGAAATGTCTAGAGACATTCTTCTAGAGAATAAATAGCAACTAGGGTAATTTTAGGCATCTATACTGCTTACAACAAAATTTATGTGAAGATGGATACTATGCTAAAAGTTTTACTAAATAAAACTTCTTGTTTGCTTGCTTTCTTCACTATTGTATCTATGAGGTACCAGTAGTCAATAAAACAGAAGGATGTCCAAAGAGACCAGATCCTGTTTATGTAATCTAAGGAGCTGGATAATACCCTCTGCCTGCCTGTAATGTGCAGTCACATGCTAAATGTGTTGAGTTTAACACACCATCTAAGCCATGTCTTTTTGGAAAGCTTTGCAGACATACTTACTGTGCTAGCATTCTAAAGTGGTAATATAAAATAGCAGCGCAGGATGATCATTAAGTTCTATAATGTTAAGAGTTACAATATAGATGCAGCAAAGATGATTAAGAGATTGAGCACCTCCCTTATGAGGAAAGGCTCAAAGAGCTGGGGGTCTTTAGCCTGGAGAAGAGAAGGCTGAGGGGAGACTGTAATCACAAGCTTAGTATGTCTAGATTTAAAGAAAGAAACAACTGACAGAAAGTTACGGATTAGCCTTGGAGATGTGGGGTTAAAACTTTCAAGTTTATTGTTGTAATGTGATGTACCAGTGACTGAATCAGAAACTGTTTCCTAATAGTAGAAAGAGTTATTGATAAATTAAACTTTCTGAAAGCTCTCAATGATTTAATTCTTCTCTCCCTTTAATGATGCTAAATAGTCAGCTGTTCCTAAATGATTAGAGTCAGTACTGAAAATTTCTGAAAACTTAGACCTTTGCTTCTCAAGCACTGCTATAGACTCTCTTTAAATTGTTTCCTAGTGTGATAACAAGAAAAGTCTGATCATCTTTAATTAATTTCTGTTTAGTCTAAGTACAATTATAGTATCCCAGTTAATACTTTTTACTATGTATTGAATCATGATATTTTTCTGTAATTCTTATGACTAATTTTTGAAGCTCTATCTTGCCCTTTTTGTTAATTAACTCAGTGCATTCACTCCTGAAGGCAGACATCATTGGCAAACTTTACTTTTTTCTTTCTTTTTTCTTTTTCTTTTTTTTTTTTTTTTGGTAAATTACAAGCAATTAAATATTAAGCTGAAACCCATCTCAAGCAAGTATCTAATGCTTCAGACCATAGCAGCTGCAAGAATATAACAGAAGCCAGAATCCACAAATCTTACACCACTCTGCTTGCTTTTATCCTTTTCATTGCTCTAAGTGACAATTCTGCATCATTCAGCTGGGTGGGAGGAAGAGCAGATCTGGGATGATGAATAAAAAAGCTTTGTTCAGATCGGGAAATCTGGTATAGTAACTACTGTAAAATCTTCACAGCAAAAAAAGTTATCAGAAAGCAAGTTTGTTTTGTACAAATACCCTGTGAAACATATGTAATGGGTTGTTCCCAGTTTCTTGTGGAAATAACCCTATTCCAGATGAAACCAGGACACTTTCCAGTTTAGGCTCTGTAAAGAATTTTTCATCTTTGTACATTTTGATAGCTGTGTCCATATGACTCTAGGAACATAGATTAATTTTATGGATTCATTCTTTTTTACGGACTTGTATGTAATTTAAAATTTTGTGGAAATATTATGAATGGATCTGACAAAATATTTCTTCATGAAACGGAAAATATTAAGAAATTGCCATAACTAGTCTATACTTTGCCATCACATATATGAAAAAAAAGTATCACATTGTGGCTCTTGGGTAAACAAAAGTCAGAAAGATAGACAATTTCAGTAACAGGAAGAAACATTTGCAGGTGACACCAAAACCTTGTATCTCCATTTTTTAACTTGCAAAAATGCATGCATGAAGACACTATATCTCTATATTTTAAAAATAATTTAATGAATACACAAATGAAGATATTTACTAAAAACTGTTATTTCTCAAGTTGTAAAGGAGCTAAGAGACTCTATGAAGTGATGTAGAAAGGGTGGAGCAAGTGTTTTGTGTCAAGGATTTTACAACAGAAGGAATAAAGTTGCTCTTTTAGATCTCCAGTGTTATATTAAAGTGCTTCACTCAGACAAGAAAAAAACAAAAGAAACCAAACCTTTGTCTTCTTATCTATTATAACACAAAATTAGTCATAAAAGTGAAGTTAGTAGACATAAAAGCATTCTCTTTTTAAGATGAATTTGGGGATTTTGTAGCCCTGAAGTCTCTTGCTGTTATAGACAGCACTAAATTTAGAAATACAGCAAAGTGACAGTTCTTACATTGCTTCAGGCACATCTTTCTTATGCTGGCTAATTGTTATTTGTGCATCTTCATTTTAGTGCACTTTATAAATATTTGGTTCCTCCAAATAGCCTGGTGAAGGCAAAACAGATGTCAACTATTGAATGTTTGATATAAGAAGACACCAAAGATATTCAATGGAAACATACACACTTTAATACATCAGTATCACTTTCTGTATGAGTCTTCTAAGGTTACTGTTCTACTTTGTGTGAGGGAAAATGTTTCACATCAAACAAATGAAATGTGTGGGCATTTCCATTTTGCAAAGTTGGGGCAGCGGGGAGGAGGGGAGGGCAATCAGTTCAGTGTTAATAATTTTCCAGTCAAGTCAGCAATAAAAATTCAGTTATTCATCTATTCCTATTTGTTTATTCATGTTCAGCTGCTCTTATCCAGGAAGCAGGAATGGTTATCTGCAGTTGCTACTAAAGCTGTTAGCCTATTAAGAAGTGACCCTTAATTTACTTCTTTACAAACAAGAGTTTCAAGCTTACCAGGTGAGGTAAACAGCTACTTTTCCCTAGATACTAATTTTGTGGTGCTGTCCATCATGGATGGAATCATGCAACAGAATAATAATTATTGTAATTTCTAATTGTCACTTTTATTTTCAAGGGTTCAAAGAACAAACTTTTATTTATGTATAGACTTCACCCTGCTCTTGAGGATTAATTATTCTTACATGTGATAATTCAAGGAAAGAAATAGTAAGGAAATACAGTAGATCAACTCTGGCGTATGAATACATGAAGTGATTGTGTTCAGTAAAATGAATAAAGGTCTCAGCACTATTAATTGTGCCACAGATGCTACTGCTTTGAAAAGGGAATAACAAAAAGGCACATTAGCAAGAATGATAAAATAGTTCCATAACGGATTTTGGAGAGACATTTCTGAATGCAAAAAGCTGTGTGTGAGAAAAAGCTTTAAAGGTACCTGAAGAAAAATGGGTTTAGTGTCATAGAGGCCATTAGGGTGGCAATATGGTTTAAGGGAGGAGTATAATATGAGAGTACACTATGATTGTTATGACAGTTAGAGACAAATAATTTTAGTTAGAAAAACAAGTTATTAGGAGGATGAAAACCTATGAACAGAATACCTAATGGTACTTTTGTTCAAGGAGGAGGATAGTAGCAAACACCTGCTCTAAACATCACTATCACATCTTAGTTAAAGACATGGTAAATGCATTGGAAAAGGTTATCCAGGAAGGCTGTGAAATCGCCACCCTGGAGATGTTCAAAACTAGTGCAGATATGACTCTGAGCAACTCATTCTTACTTCGAAGCTAGCCTGCCTTGAGCATGAGTTTGGATCAGATGACCTCCAGGAGTTCCTTCCAATCTAAATTATTTTATGACACTATGATTCAGCTTGTCACAGATTGTTCTGAAACACTTGGCAGGATAAAAGTTTTAAGAAATTAACATAGTGTTCCCTGAAAGAATTTTTTAAGATTGTTTAAGTACATAATGAATATGGCAGTTGAATAAGGATCAGATTTCTGTTGTGTAAGAAACTGTACATTTGATATGCTACTCCATTCTCATGTAGAATGACACAAACAAACGACTACTTTTTTAAATTACCCAAAAACCAAAATTCTGAAAACAGCAGCAACAATAAAATTGTCCACAGTGGTCAAAACATCTCCCTCTGCAGAACCCTTTTCACAATATTATAATATTGTCTTAAAATAAAATCTTTAAGTCCTTCTCTCTAAAAATCTCCAAATACAATGCATTGATTGTACCAGAGTATTCCTCTACATTCCATTCCATGCTCAAGTGAGCACGATCTTGCTTGAGTCCTAATATTTCTGAATAACTCAACTGACCAGTCATTATCTGTCACAATATTTTTTCTATTTGTATTATAATATAGGGTGTAATGCTAAAATGTGTATGGTAGACAATCTGAACTCGTATGGTAGCCCTATATGAATGTACAGTAATGCATTTAGTATAATAGTGCTAAAATCAAATTATTTTTATATCTATTTAGGAGTTAAAAAAATACTATGAAATGGAATGGACCACAGTAGAAAACTACTGGAGCAGCTGCCTGAGACCTATGGAACTTCAAATCTTAATCATGCCCTTTTGGAAATAAGAGTAAATTGCAGCACTTCAAGAACTGCTTAACCTTTGTTGTGTCTAAAAGTCCAGTAAAAAATACCTTGTGTCATAACCTTCAAAAAAGAACATAGAGTTGAAAATCCTGTTTCATATTCTCTTTCACAGACATAACTAGAAATTCTTAACTTAAGATGTCACAAGGCTTTTGTTTAGATAAAGAATATCTTAGAAATCACTCCTGCATTTCATCACAGTAGGTTTTAGAGAATTGTTATTTAGTTCTTTTGTATGAGTTTTAAGCACGCACAACTAATATACCTGTTGTAAATTTGCTAAACTAAGCTGAAATTATGTGCCTGGAGAACATTTCTGTTGACACAGATTCTACTTTTACAAAACTATGCATTCACAGCTCTATGTAGCTACTAGTAAAGAACAGCATCAACAGCAAAAAACTTCTACTTCTTGACAATGATATCTAACACTAGATGATATGTACTTCAGTTGGTAAATTTACAACCATTATAAATCTGACCAGTGAGTTCACATATGTGTAATGCATGCTTCAATCAAGCTTGAATAGTTCAATTTAATATAGGATTAATTTACTCAAAACACAAAAAAAAATCAATTTTGAAAGAAATTCTACTGATTAATAAATTGTGCATTTTATGTTCCATTCAGGGTGAAAAAATATATTCTTAGGATTGGTAGTCACAACATGTTCTGGGTTATGTATTATATAGAAATTGGTCTGTCTCTAGATGTTATTAAAGCAGGGGGAAAAGGAAGAAGTAAGTAAAAAACATTTTTCAAGTGTTAACAGCTGCAAAAAGTGTATATTATCTCAAAGAATTTTAGACTGAAGCAAAATTTCAGCCTTTCAGGGTGTTCCACTCTCAGTCTGTTTTATGTAATGACATGTTGAAATGATAAAATCACAGCTAAACTCCAAAACCTGAAAGGGTTGTATGTTAACTTTTAGATAGAAGGCCTTTATTCATTTACTTTGAATCTTTTCCAGATGGAACGAAAGAGCAGAATAACACAAAACAGATGTTTACCTTTAGAGAGTAGCCTCCTGCTGTCACTGAAGCCCCACTGATTGAAATCTAAGGGATGATAGGCTTATTTTTATTTGAATAACATTGTGATATTTACAGTGCATGAGGGATAGATATGACCTTGCATTGTATGTGTGCTATCCATGTCTATGACTGCTTCCTCTAGTGCTCAGTTGTGATTCCAGGGACAGGCTGTGATTTTGTTCTTGGCTAGAGTAGTTGTCCTTTCATCTTCTTACAGGATTGAGCACTTATGGTCTTCTATGTCTTTGGTATCATATCAATATTTTACCATCTTAGCATCTAAATTTTGTTTTTTAATTAACTTTCAGTAACTAATTGTGTGTATATATATATGATATTATATATATCTAGTTTGTATTTCTTCTGTTTTCCTTCACTATCTTGTGTCCCTTTCATGAGCCACGTGTCCAGAAGCCTGAATCTCCTTCAGAGTCCTAATCAGACCCATATTTTTCATTTTGTTCTCTCATGGTGATGCAAGTTAGATTCAAATATCACCTACAAGTTAGATTCAAATATCACCTACATCAACTTCTCTACAGCAAAGACCATCTACGTACTTTTTTGTTATACACATTTTAGACAATATGAGGTAATGTACTCTCTGCTGTTACTCTATTCAGCTCCTCTTTTTTTTGAGAGGTAAGATAACTTAGACTTACTGATGGATAAGTATATTCCCAAGCTAACTAAAATTATGTGACTTAAGTTCAAATTCTAGCTAGCTTCTGTTAGAGTTTCCTCTTCATGAGCTCTGGAGCTGAGTCATTAGTAAGGACTTGTCTGTTCACACTGATAGCTTCATTTGAATCTATCTAGAACAGCTAATTTTAAAATTAAGCCTTTGATTACATTGCTCCTTTAACTTCTACTGTGGGGAAAAAATAAACAACATGGTTTTAGGCTTCATCAAGAAAATCCTGTTTATATACTTTGTGGTCTTTCATCTTGAATAGTGCCTTGTGTGCAAAGTCATTAAGGAGATTCTCAGGATGACTAGTAGTGTAGACAAATAACTTTTGTTTTTTTTCCCTAGATGGACATGAAGAGGACGTGAGTCTGATAGATCTGGGAAGCAACAAGAGTTCCCATGCGTCTCTCCTGTAGGCAGTATCAGACACTGGAACTGAGGGAGAGTGGATAAGATATTTAAGTTAAAATTGTGCTTTAATTTTTTTTTTTTACTCAAAGTGGTGTCTGTTAAAAGAAAGAATTATGCTTGATGACCAGTGAAACACATTACCATTAAATACTACTAAAAGAGTCCAAAAGCAGTTATCTGCAAAACAAACTGAACTACTGCTGCAAGTGGAGAACTCAGGTGAGCGATAGAGCTGACTTCAAAGCCAGGAGGGAGGAGTCAATGTAATTTAGCATCAGACAGTGTAGCAATGACTTTGAAGGTGGCAAGAATAAATTAGAGACATATTGCTGAGAAAGAAGCATATTGCTAAGAGAAAAGGCTGTAGTTAAGATCATCTTGGTAGTGTTTCAGACAGACTGATATTTAAAGTCTGGGGAGGTACTTCAAGCCAAGTACTTCAAATACAGTGCAATCAACAGTTTGTTTTACCAGCCAAGCCAGATGCACTTTTATAGAAAGTTTAGAGCCTGGCAAACTTGCTAGAATCTGTCCTGCAGCTGCTGGAGTTTTAAGGGGATGAACAGACTACAGTCAATTCCAAGACAGTTAATTCAGCCCGAAGGTGAAGCAACAGTTTAATGTGCCAGCCGTGTCAGTGTAGGCTTCACAGTAAAATAAACTACATGCTTTGGAGGTTTTTAATTTGAATGGATTCAATATGAAGATAACCTTTTTGGTTGTGGCTGCTAATTTTTAATTTTGTTTTCACACCATGGATACGCCTTTATATAATTAATATTTCAAATCTATTTGCAAAATTTTTTAAATTTTTATTCTTATTATGAGATGCTCATAAATTCTCATATCTGATGTGTACTAAGGAGGTCAGATCACTGTCCTAAGTAAAAAAAGCCTGCAGCATCAGCAGGTAATGCAAAAAGCTCTGAGCCAAGACACTGCTATGGTAGCAAATTGTGCAGGAGAGCATGCCAAGGAATATGAACTTTCTAACAAAGTGCAGACATCTCTTAAACAATTCTGCATGTGTTAGAGTTGGCAATTCTCATGCACAGGACTATCCAAACTTCCTTTTTCCCTAGTGCCTTTCACTCTGTTCTGAATGAAGTGATGGTCTACTGCACAAGCAATACCAGTCATTGTGACAAACACAAGGGGAATTCATACAGAAGTGTCTGGAAAAGAAAGAATCTAATAAAATTGCAAGGTGGTGTCAATCAACTGGATAAGGAAGGAAAGGGCAAAGGAAAAAAAAAAAAATGAATGAAGCTCAAATTAAGGACCAGGAAGGAACTTCATCAGATTTTGAGGAAGTTAATAATACATGACAGATGCTCAGATCAGGATCAGCACCACCTACATGGAAAAAAGAAACTAAAACCAAAGAGTGACTAGAGAAAGAATTTTAGGCAGTTCACACTGGAAATTATATATGGCTACAGAAATGAGAGAGAAAAAAAAAAATTGCAGCTAGTTTTTTAGATGCCTGTACATTGTATGTGTATATATGCAGGACATAAGGGAAAAAGTATAAATGAAACAAGCAGTGGTCCTATCTTGCTGTTAAGTTGAATTATCGGGAACATTCATCTAGTGTTATGCTTCAGACATTGTTCCTCAACACACAGTCCTTAGACAAACTCAGCTTTTCTGATTCTCATAGTCACTTATTAGTTCATCTTATCTTCCAGTTGCCTAAAGAATAAAAAAACAGACATAAGTGGCTTATATTTTCCTTCTCCTATGTGTCTGCTCTATATCGTAAATAATTTAATCTGAATTTTGACTATGAAGATATCTATACTATTCTCATGTTTTCCTTTCACTCTAATATAACGATACAAAGATGAGTGTCTTTCCGGTTGTCATTGTTTGGTGTTTATTTGTTGGTTTTTTTCAAGAATGAATCTAACTCTTCTCTTTTAAGTCATTAAATTCTCTATAAGGTTGCATTTTAAGAAGATGTTCAAGATTTTTCTTTTTACAGAAAAGCAACAGCTGAGAAAAATTAAAACTGAAAAAAAGGGAATATCACAGTTTACTGTTGGGAATTTGAGGTACAGAAAGATGAAGAAAATAATTCAGAGTGGCAGTATCTAAACTTCTAAACGCATTGATTTATTTGGAAAATTCTACCAAAGGGACCTTGATTAGACAGGAACAATATTTCCTTTATATTAGACTGTTATCTTTAATTTATTTCATTTTTTGTTTTAGATAAAAAGCATTTACTACCCGAAAAGACCATCATAGTGTAAATATTCAATTCTGAGATAACTAAAATTCCCAAAGAATTTTAAGTTAACATAAAGTATGTTAATATTTTATGATATTTTAAAAGGAACAGCAACAAGATGAAAGTATATTTCTTTGCCAGTTAAATATATCAGTATAGAAATGTTTCTCAGATTAGTACCTGAATCACAGACTTATTCTTCCCTTTTTCATTAAATTTATTTCATCTGGATTCTGGTCATGTTATGTTTTAGTACTGGTGAAGATGGAGCTGAGTTTTCAAAAGTATCCCCTGAAAAATAAAAATTCCATTTTCATCAAGTGTGTTTTAATTCTCTGTTATTAGCAGTTTACAGGTAAAAAGAGTTATTAATTGTTTTATATTTTGTAACGGCTCAAGAATAACTTCCTTGATGCATGTTTAGCATGTTTTCAATGATCAGGTTCTTGAAATTCTTGCACTGATCATTCACAAATTAATTAATTTTGTTTTCATGTGCATTGTTCATTTTAAGATCAAACAGGCTTATGAGTTTCTAGTGTGCATCTCTAAATCACATAGGTATCTTTGTTCATTTCTTAGTATTTGTGAATTATTTTTTTTCCTTTGACATAAAACTTAATCCTTTTGTTAAGAGTATTTCAGTGGCTAGTTTATACACTATTCAGTAGAAAACATTAAGTTGGAGAATTGAGTGCAGAAAAAAAAAAAAACAAACAAGACAATTTGGCAAAAGCAAGAAA
Source organism: Nycticryphes semicollaris (assembly GCA_013400055.1). Classification (NCBI taxonomy): domain Eukaryota; kingdom Metazoa; phylum Chordata; class Aves; order Charadriiformes; family Rostratulidae; genus Nycticryphes; species Nycticryphes semicollaris. The sequence continues at coordinate 106,676 of VXBJ01007365.1, forward strand.
GGAAGCTAAAATAAAATGTAATAGAAGAATGATCTATTTCAATAGATTGAAAGTGGCCAAATCATAGAAAAAACAAGAAGCCTAATTAAAAATAAATAAATAATTATTTTTAAAAGAGTTAGAGAGGCCTACAACTGTGTTTAAGTCCTAAGGAGCCATAAATTATTATTACATGTTTTTTTTTTCAGTAAGACCTACTAAGTAATTTAAAAGACTCAGAGCAGCCTTAAGAGTGAATTGCAAATGAGATCTCAATTTGAATATACACATTTCACATATGGACAAAATATAGAATCATAGAATCATTCCGGTTGGAAGAGGCCCTTGGGATCATCAAGTCCAACCCTCAGCCCTACTCTACAAATTCCTCCCTTACACCATATCCCCCAGCACCACATCTAAACAACTCTTAAACACATTCAGAGATGGGGACTCAACCACCTCCCTGGGCAGCCTATTCCAATGTCTGACCACTCTTTCTGTGAAAAATTCTTTCCTAATGTTCAGCCTAAACCTACTCTGTTGCCGCTAACTATATAGACTAGGCTTGATTTGTTACTCATGCTGGAACATAAATATCCACAAAATCCTGAGCCTTAAACATTGCTGTTCAGTAGAAAATTGCATATTTGAAATTCAGACTATTAGATAGTCCCCATGTCTACTAAACAGTGCAAGAAAAACACAAAAGGATGAAAAAGAATGAAAATAACAAAGTAGGTGAAAAACAGAAAATAGCAACAGGAAAATAGGGGAAATAAATGCTTTGTAAGCTATCCTTTTAGAAAAGATTATGGAAATAGAGGGCAAGGCAGTTTCCTATATATAGTCAAAACACATTACTGTGCTGTCCTTCTATCATTAGGATTCAAGAGTGGTTAAAGGATGAGAAACTTAGGCAGCTCTGGAAGCTGTCTTTGTATAATGGAAAATCTGTTGAAACCCTTTGAAAATGGACTTCGGACAGAGGTGTCAAACAACGCTTGGCAGTGGGGACGAGAGCAGTTGCGTGGTAATCTTTTTCAGAAACTTTACGTCACCTTGCAATGCAAAGGATAAATTTTTTTCTCGTTTGTCTCTTTCTGAAAGATATTTTAAAAAACAATGTATTTCAGCAGTGAAACAAAAATCAGGCTTCCTGTGGGACTCGTAGCCTCTATTAGTTTGCTACAATGATAGAACTCTCTGCTCCAGTCGGTTATGGAGTGAAATGACAGCACAATCACACTACAAAGAGCATTCTGTACCAGTGGGAAAGTAACTAAAGAACATAGTGATAAAAATGATTTATTTTACCAAATAGTTTATTTGTATATCTATACACTTGCATGATAATATGAGGGAGAGATGAAAATGTGAGAGCAGAGCTCTGTTTAATGAAAGAGATGTAGGAGAATAACAGTCCAAGACACTAACCAAGTTACAGCTGTACATTAAATGATCTAAAAGGAAATTTATCGGAACAACTATTAGGACTTAATTTGTGGGGGTGGAGTGGGGCAGGGAGGAAGTGATAAGGGGCTTGTTTGGTTTTATTTTTGTTTCTAATTTTAAGTTTTAGTGGAGATTGATGAAATCTTCCTGTGGATGTTTTTTAGTTCCACAGCAGAACATCTTTGAGATATTTTTCTATGAACTACTCTACCTTGAAATAAAACATCTAGTCTCATAGGGATTTTGACACAGTTTAGTTTTTCAATCAGTACAAAACACATTCCCCACTGTAGTACTGTTGGGCTGTTGTGTGTCACTCTCATAGAAGAATTCACTCTGTCTCCATAAAGCCTAAAATGCAGAGAGCTCATTTGGGAGGCAAATATGGTTTTACTTCGCCTTTATCTCCCACAGCTGTGAAAGCTGTCAGATTCTAAAGCATTCAAATTGAGAATTCAGAATATCCTCAGAATCTTTCTGTTGTCTCACACCAGTGTTTCCTTCACTTGTTCCTGCCTTTTTTATGACTCTCCCTTTTTCATTAATGACTGTAAGATCAACCTTGTCCCCATGTATATTAATTGAATTTATCTTCTGCATTTACTACAGTGATTGTGTGGGTAGGAAGAACTATCTTTAAATCAAAAACTCTGTTGTTACCAAATGAGTCCTGCAACATCTTAAGAAATATTCTTAAGAAATTAAGAAATTTTAAGAAATTAAGAAATATTCCAGAAATACTGGAATAGTTTCAAATGCTATTTGTTTTACTGCCAAAAGATCACATTTTAAATGTCTATACCTAGCCTTTATCTCACACAGAGATATCACTGGAGCTGTGCAAGATGTTACTTCTTATTTAACTGAAAACTGGCATTTCAAAATTTGTTCTTGTTCCAAATCAAATAAAGACATATTTTTCTCATCATTTCCCATGAAACAGATTTTTGCAAATTATCAGCAAATTTTTACATAGTTTTTTTTTTTTTTAGAAAGACAAAATGGTTTCTTCTTTTGATTGTATAATTTTACAATATTTAATAGCATAATAGCTTCCTATTGTGCATGATTAGTGCTTTCAAACAACATATGTCACATAATTCATAGAATCATAGAATATTCTGAGTGAGAGCCACAAAAATCATTGATTCCTGCTCCTGATTCCACACATGGCAACCTAAAAGTTAAGACATATATATAAGGGCATTGTTCAAATGCTTGAACAGTATTGTACGCTTCTTTTTCAAGTATTTCTTGCTCTCCTGTTACGTACTGTTGTAAACTCTCACTGCCAGCAAAAAGTGGACTACAGTTCTCATAGTCTATTATCACTTGTTCTTGCTAAGATACTTCCACCTGTCCTGCAATTACATAAATATTAATATGTTCTCGCAGTTAACGAGGTTAAAACTGACCCAGAAGGAAAATATAATGGTCTTTCTACCATGAATAGCTCAATAAATAGCTCTCCTTGGTTGGTGTAAAGAAAACAGAAGAAAAAAGTTAATATATGCACAGATTTTGAGTACATCGTCATTCAGGTATAAATGCCAAAAAAATTGTACCAAATGGACCTGAATAATTTCCACATGAATAAATTGTTTTAATTTTTGTTATCCTCAGATTCTTCAGTATGAAAAAAGATCTACATAATTGCCACTATACAACTGCTATTGGCAATATTCTTTGAATATTCTCATTCATGCCTACTTAAAATAAAATTTAATTCCAGATTTTTATATCTCTCAAGAAATTATCTTATAATTCATAAATGCAGCATAAAAATGTTGAAACACAAGTAGAAATGCATTTACATTTTTACTTAGAAACACAGAGCACTCAAAATTCTGGTTAGAAATACTGTTAAAAAAAAAAAAGAAAAACTATCGTAGATTTTATCAATTACAAAGAACAAGACTTTCACAAAATTGTGTGTTACTGGCTCGCAAATTGTTATACAATAATACATGTAATATGGCTTGTCATATAAGTTCCTAAACTTGAATTAGCCATTTCGTTGGCCCAACATATTGTTTTCTCTTAAAATATCCCTCTTAATTACTCATGGCAGTGAAACAGATTAATTATGCTCCTTGGATAAAAGCACATTGGCTCATTAATCTTTCTTTTTCAGTTACATATAAACATCAACTATGATGAACAGGAAAGCATATTTTTTACCTATATTAGATTAACAAAGTTTGGGATCTTCAGGGAAAGCAAAAGTTATTTAAAGATTGTAGTTGTGGTTGCAACATTCGTATGAGACATTTAAAAAAAATTAGACAAACATATGTAATCACTTATAATTTCTGAATTTTATCTTAATTTAATTCTTGTCATTAGTATTTTTAACGGTGTTAGTAGTTGCCTTAAGAAATATTTGCTTCAATTTTCCTGAAACATTTATAACATTTATACATTCAATATTCCTTAACAAAAAAAAAAATCCTTAAAAAAGTAATTAAAAAATTGCTTTCTTAATTTCTTCATTTTCAAAATTAATGAGATAATTTGAATTAATTACTCCGAAAACTGTATGTTTAAGAGGTTTCTTCTTCCTGTCTCCTCTAACCTTAACACCACAATAGCCACCACATGTCAGACTGCCTTTGCATTCTTTGCAATCCTTGCTGTGATGTATTATTAAGCTGATTAGCAAACCTAACCCATTGCTCTGCTTTCACTATTGGGCTAAAGGACACAGAAATGAATGCTGAACTGGCGAATGTATTCAAACTGTTGAAGCATTCTCTTAGTTTTCTAGTCAAGTTTTATAATTTTTTTGCTTTGGGTCCTTTACTCATTTTTTCGCTTTGGGTCCTTTACTCATTTTTTCCTTTTGTATGTGATCTTTAGTTCACTTCAAATGGTTTTAAATTATAATATAATTTTATTGTTATGGGGAAATCTACAATATACTAACCCACACATGCATGTTACTTCTAATCCATTTATGAGTCTGAGATATCGTAAATTTAAAAATCAGATAAACTTAAGTAAGATGCCTGGAGGGCATAAGAGGTAAACACCTGCTCAAACCTGGGGCAAGTTCAAAACTACAATTAGCTTAAGAGTTAGACCTACTCTCTCAAGGCTTGTCCTGTCGAGTTCTGATTATCTCCAAGGATGCAGATTATACAGCCCCTCCAGGAAGCTTGTTCTAATGCCTGGCTAATCTTACTATGAAAAGTTTTTTTCCTTATATCTAATTACATTTTATTTTACTTAATGCAAATTGGGTACATTCTCTCTTGAGCTTTCACTGCACCTCCAAGGAGAAGATCTAAACAAACAGCTGCTTGTACGTTGTGCTTCTGTCCCCAAATAATTTTATCTGTTCTTTCCCAAACAAACTTGTTTCAGTTGGTCACTATCTTCCTTGTAAAGGGAAGTCCAAAACTGGAGACAGTACTCCAGATGCAATTTCACAATACCCAATAGAAAGAAATAGTATTTTTGACAAGCTGCCTACATGCTTGCTAATGCAGTGCAGTATATTGTTGGTCTTCTTTGTCATAGGACACTTCTTGCCCACAAGGATTCCCAGGTCATTATTTAGAAACCTGCTCCCTAGCCAATTGGCAATGCAGAGCTGAAAACTGAAGTGTGGAATTATTCCATCCCAAATATAAAACTTTTCAAATTTTGTTGAACTTCAGGATATTTGGTTGCAAACTTATTATGGCTGGCGGTGAGAATACTGCTAAAATGAAAGTAATTTACATACATGGCTCTCCCTCCACCCACACAGCCAGACATCTCACCAGTGAAGACCATCAGGCTGCTAAAGCAGTTTTGTTAAATACATGCTGGCTATTCACAATATCCTTCTTTATGTAGGTGTAAATGACTTATAGCGGGGCTTGCTTCAGAATCTTCCAGGGTAAGGAGGTGCAACCGATTATCATTTCATTCCCCAGACCTTTTTTCTTTTTTTTTTCTTTAAAATAGATATAAAATTTCCATTTTTCCATTTTGAGAGTAGCCTCACAATGTTGTCAGCTGTTGTAGGTTAACTCTCGTAGGCAGCTCAGTCCCACACAGCCATTCATTCATTCCTCCACAGTGGGATGGGAGAAAGAATCAGAAGGTTAAAAGTGTGAATACTCATAGGCTGAGATAAAACCAGTTTTTTGGCAAAATCAAAAGCTGCACACATGAGCAAAGTAAAACAAGCAGGCAAGTGTTTAGCCATTTCCAGAAAAGCAGGGTTCCATCATGCATAATGCTTACTTGGGAAAGCCATTGCCATAACTCCAAATGTCACTCCTTCCTCCTTCTTCCCCCAGCTTTTATTGCTGAGCGTGACATATGGGTGTGGAATATCCCTTTGGTCAGCTGAGGTCAACTATCTCAGCTGTGTCCTCTCCCAACTTCTTGTGCATCCCCAGCCTACCCAAATGTGGGGTGTTGTGACAAGCAGAAAAGGCCTTTATGTTGTTAAGCACTGTTCAGCCATAAGTAAAACATAGGTGTGTTATCAACACTGTTTGGTCACAAATACCAAATATAGGCCCATACAAGCTGTCCTTAAGAAAATAAAGAATAACAACAGTGCACCAGCTCTCTTAGTGCTCTCAGATGAAGCCTTTCTGGTTCTTATCTGTTATTTCTGATACAGATGGTAAATTCTAGATTGCTATTTGTAATGCTTTATAATTTCTCAGGTTATTTTGCTAGTATAGCTGCAAATCAGGATTGGATATCCATGCACAGACCCAAAGATCAATGAAGAAATTATCAAGTATGTTACCTTTTCCTTGTCCTTTGTCATTATATTACTCACCCCATTCAAAAGCAATCCATTCAAAAGCAGGCATTACTTTTGCTATCGTTATACTTCTGAGATTCATTCTTGTTTCCCTTCAGATTCCTCAGTAATTTCAACTCCATCTGAATTTTTTCATTTCCATATTGTTCCAGGATAGCTAGATACCTTCCTGGATACCTTCCACCTTTTTGCAATTTTATTTAGTCAGAAGGTCCTTTTCAACCATTCTGGACAAGCTTACTCAACGTTCTGTACACCAACGTGGACAATTTTGAGCTTTGAGAAGATTAACAGGACCCTTAAGTTCAAGAAGCATGTCTTTGGTCCTCTGCCCTTCAGAACAGCCTTTCTTTCTAATTCCCTAAACAAGACCAAGTCTGCTTTCCTGAATCCAGATCTATTGTTCTGTTACTTGTTTTTCTTCCTTCCTTCAGGATTCCTCATCCCATGGTTGCTTCAGTGAAGTTTGCTATCAGCTTTCACATCTCTAACAAATTCTTCTTTTTTCATGAGCAGAGTTGTTAAAATATCTACTAACATTGCTAGTAGTAGACCACAGGGCTCATATTTTGTTTGGAAATACTCTATCCTGAATAGACATTAGCTTGTTCTGGCTGTAGGCTTAGATTGTTCTGGCTGTGACTAACCACTCTTCTAGTAGATTAAAGGGTGATTGAAGTAACCCACAAGAACCAGAACTTATAAATACCAGAGTTTATGACTATGAATCTTCTTCTTATAATTTAAGAAAGGTTTTGTCTAATTATTATTCTCAATTTGGCTGCTTGTAGCAGGTTCCCATCATATTTCCCTTGCTGGTCTCCCCTCTGAACCTGACCATAAATTATCAAACAGCCATCATCCAATTCAGTAGCAAAGCTCTGTGAATTTGTGCTTCACCTTTGCATACAGCACCATCTTCCCACATTTGTTTTCCTGGCCAGTTCTTCCCAAAAGCCTGTAAGTATGCAGAATTCCCGTTGTGTTTCTCAAGTTGTATGCACGCACATAGTGACACTTGAGATGAACCCCCTGCTGCTTGCTGAGGGGAAGTGTAAGAACTTCCCCTACCATGTTCTCCCTACACATTTCTACCCTGCCTCCATTCCTGCACTTTTCTGCAGTATGGTCTTCATCCCACAACTAGCCTACCATAAATTCTTCCTCTAAATACTTTTCTTTATAAAAGGAAATTTATTTAACATTGACTTTTTTTTGTCTGGATGTTCTTTATCATTAACAAAGACAGAAAGAATTCTCGAACAATTCATGTGATCTATATTACGTATCTATTTTAGGAATAAATACAAAATTCCTTGAAGATACTGTAGATTACAAAGGGAATTGAAGGGTGAAAAAATGTTGACTAGATGCAGATACAGTGGTATGCTAAAAGAAGTTCAGAGACATTAAAACAGCCCTCTGGGTCAAACAGACATAGAGGACACTATCATCAATTCTACAGCCAGTGCAGAGACAATGTCTGAAACAATCAGCTTGGTTCCTGGCCTCTGGGGCACTTCCTGTGAAATATGGCCATACCAGGTACTCGCTACATGTAAGCTTATATATGTTTGGATTAGAACTGACCTTCTACTACTGGCAAGGAAACATAAAAGATCTTTGCCAATGTGTATCTATGTTTAAGTATTTCTTACCTTACCTGTCCTAAGCTGACATATCTCCTTGAGGCATCTCAAATAATTCTAGTTCTTTGTGTTCAGGCAACTGAATTAAGTTGTGAGGGTGAGATTTAGTTCAAGAGAAAATATTGGAAGTTAGGTGACTACACACAGTCTAAGAGACTAAACATTTATTTTGTCTTTTTTTTAAATGAAGATTTATTTAAAGAACATAGTCAGTGGAGCTTCTAGATGTGCAATTTAGTAGCATCACTATAGGCATCAGGAGCTATTAAGATGCACAAAGCCATCCATCCTGACTTCCAGGTGATTTTCAGAGAGGATATAGGTCTACCATGCATCTTCTGTCATAACTTATAGACTCATTCATGTTTGTCATATACCAGAAGGCATCTCAAAAGACCTTAGAAGCCCTTGTTTCATGAACCAAGCCCCAATCTATATTGATAGCAGTATGAATTTACATACTTAGCTCACGTTTTTAGTTCTCTATTAAGTGTGTCTTAATTGTAGAATGAATCTCACACTAACTAGTACAGAATCTGCAAACTTCTAAACTATGCTACTGTCTACTTCTGTACTGACAGGCCATCATGTTCCTTTGCTTAATAGATATGAAAACTATTGTGAAAATGTGGCAGAATTCAATAAAGTTTATATAACATCTCTGAATGGACTATAGCCTTAAGGCATAGCAGAGTGAAAAGAATACAAGTAACATTCCAAAAGCCATGATCACATATCATAAACAAAAAATTGCTATTAGATATTCCTCTCCAGTACATGAACTGGGTTTTTCCACAACCCTTGCCTGGGTGTTTTTCACAACTCTCCTTACTAAATCCTGTAAGAACTTAAAGTGATCTTTTTGGCCTGCTTAACTATGCTAGGGGAGATGTCACAGAAATAGAAGCTTACATTTCCCAAATTCCTCTATTGCATCAAAGAAGAAATGAAACCTTTGTCTATGTCAGGCCTGAAAAAAGATAAGAACAATATTTCTGTATCTGTGTCAGTTTTATGATTACCAATTCATAAATTAAGTGAAATAGAATGAAGTAAGCAAAAAGTAGGCTGTACATCTCATGTCATAGGAGATGCACTTCAGTTTTATTTCTTGGGGGTCCACATAATATATTACATACTGATAATAGGACTAGTCATGACTGGGACTATATTATTAGATTTTGTATGCCACAGAAAGTATTCACCAAGGTCATCAATATTTTGCATTTGAGAAAACAAATATTTCCTGTATCCACAGGTGATTTATAATCAGAAGCAGAATGCAGACCAAAAAACTTCTACATCGAGTCTTGTGCCAGTTCTTGCAAGGGTTTTGATAATAATGTATTTTAGAAGTGTGTCTCTAGATGGTTTGCAGCTTCACCTGGAAGTCTTCAAACAAAGAACAAAGATTTTTCGTTTGTTCTAACATTCATCTGGTAAGGCAAGTCTAGATAACAGTAAGCTTAGTCTAGTAAGCTTAGTAAGGCAAATATTGACCAACTGTTAGCATATTCGTATCTTCAGTAAATTAAAATATTTTAAGTTAAGAGATATCAATTTATTTTACACAAGATTGAACTTTAGGAATAGTGTTCCAATACATAGAAGTCAATGGTTCTTCAGTTTTTGTGAGGCTAAGAGGTTTCTGTGCAGAAACACTGAACCATGTCCCTCCAGCATCTCCAAAGTAAGTCTATAAGTAGTTTCTCCATGTGTTTATAACTAAATTTAATCCCACCCCTCCACCCCACCCCCTCAAAAAAAATCCCCAAAGTCAAAAATCCCAGCACATTATTATCAATAGAATTTTCATTTCCATTTCAAGGATATGGCAAGGAAGTAAAAATAAAGAACTTCCTAAAACTAACAACCAGTTTTGCCTAAAACAAAATCTTAAATGGAGCACCTACTTGAATTATGTAATGCTCTGAATGTTCATGAAGAGACTTATTTCACATACATAAATAAAAAGTTAGACTATTTAAGACAAATAGGAACTTCCGGAAAGTATGTTAATTTTTCTTAAATTGAGGATGGAAAGTGTCTAGTAAAACTAAACACCTAGGAAATCTGTTTTATTTAGGAACGGGAAAGATTAGGAAATTTTTTATTATTCTTTTTCCATTAAAGACCTAGTTTAGTTAGAGGGAAAATGCCTTTTGGAAGAATCTTTTTGTCTCTAATAGCTATTCAGACAGCCTAAATACTAGGACTTAGGACTCGATGCCTTCCTTTTCAATGGACAGCTATTAGACGGCTACTGTACTGTCTCTGAAAAGGTAGCTTTTATCCTAGGGATCAACATCCTAGTTATAACAGATAAAAGAAAATTAACAATTCAGGAATTACTTCAGAACTGAGCCATATGTAAAGCAATAATTACCTAGCCTGCTTTTAAAAAATGTTAATTAAGAAAATGTGTTTGTAAGCAAATTTTTCTTTGAATGCAAAAACTCAGTTATTCTTTGTTTGTTTCTAATGATCTGCTTTCAAACATCTGGCTCTGGAGAATTTTAATACAGTGCAGAAAAGAAAGAACAAAATGGAAACAAAGATCTATGCTTCTTAGAACAAAGCATTAGTAAAAGTTTCTACTATGGTTTGTGACATTCAGTTTGGACTGTTGTATCTCTAACACGCCTATGAAACAAAATAATTAACAAGAACTCTTTTGTACTTTGTTGATTTTATTTGCCTCCTCTCACAAGTACTGAAAACAAAATATTAGATCATTCCTTATAGTGGTTATATATGTCAGAATGTGGATTGTCTTCAGTATCAAAGAATGCTTGATAACATCTTTTGTGAACAAGTAAAATTCTTGCGACAACTCAGGATAAAAAGTGTCAGCTATCATTTTTTTGTTATTAGTAGCACATATTAATTAGTGCTGGCTAGTTTGTTCAGGTTGGTGTACAACTACAAGGGTCAGCAAATTTTTGATTCAAATGAAAAATTTTATGAGACAGATTTTACTTTCTGTTCTACTCCCATAATTCCCAAACGTACTTATTTCCTCTAGGATAACCTAAGCATAATTTAAGGAACAAAACAGAGATAGTGCAAAATCCTAACAATGTAGAGCAACTGTATAATTGAATGAATATATTCATATATGTTAAAAAATATTTATTATGATACTGTATTTATTTTAAAACCCCCATTTTCTTTAATTAGAAAAATGATACTTTTAATTTTTTACCAGAAGATCAATTACTTATCATGTTTCATAACTGAGAAGTAGTTTGCAAGTGAGTTGTTTGTACATTCCTTTGCATCAAGACCCATCATCTTCTTATGCAGAACCTCTTTTATAGCAAAAGAAATTAATTTTTACAGACAGGTATCAATAAATAGTACTTTGAGTTGAAAATTATGAATTTAAAAACTATGAAAATACTTGGAAAGTAAGAAAAAATATTACTAGATATAGTATAATTATATAATTTCTAAAAAAACCCCACGGTTTGTTATCTCATTCTACAACTCAGTCCTACTTGTCTTATTCCATATTAATATTTTAACACTGATTAATGGATTGACATTACCTTTATATAAGTTTTTAGATGATGAAACAGTCATATATATTGATACTATAGTCTACTGATTAGTAGAGAGACTATCTCATAAAAATGGCTATCTCTCTCCACTGGCTATGGATAATTTAGTAATTTCTGTTAGGTGCTTTTACTTTGGTTTTTAGTCCAAAACCAATCCAAGACATCAAATTCTGTTCCTGTTTTTCACCTCTGTGATGCTTAGATCAAGGAGGGCATATCTGTAACAGAAAAAGTATTCAATTTAATCTGAAGAAAAATTGAAACAATGTAGAACAAAAGTTTTTATAAAGTCTATTTTTACAGATGCCTAAGTTTTGAGTCTTTTTCTACCACTAGCACTGACTAGAGATATCTTAAGAACTGAAATCAGTTGGTAGGTTTGCATGAGTTAGTACATAACTATTTAAGGATGCTAACTTCTGGCATATAAACACTATAGTCAGGTCAACAGGGCACTGTTTAGCCCAGAGCTGATACAGTTCCAATTTCATAACTATCTCCTTTGTAACTAGCTAAGACATGTCTGCACAAGACATCACACAGTGCACTGGACATACCTGTGGGCTGTTAAGCCCATGGTAAATTGTAGTTACTGAGTAACTGGCCTGATCTTCAAAGTGACTGGACCTCTTCAAATAACACTATTGATTTCAAAGAAAATTATAGAAATTTCAGGAATAGTTAGTTATGAATATAAAATTTCTTTGCTTATCTCTCAAATAATTCTGGAGTAAATTTGGGGGTGGGGTGAGGGGCAGGGTGCTAGTTTGGGTTTTTTTTTTGTATTTCCAAATGTAATATTATTTTTTACAACATTAAACAGCTCTATTGAAAAATTCACTATCAGTAAGCCCCATAGAAATGTTAAAATATGGGTATATTTTATCTTTGGAAAAAAAATTCCTATATTATTTTGGGTACAAGGGTGAAATTAATTAGATAATTAACTTGTGCCTAAACTTCAGATGTTTAAATGGATGGTTTGAGGGCATTTTTGTCTTAGTTCTTTTTAAAGTCAAGTGCTGTTTTCTTCATATAAAGATGAAGTGATGTGGCTGTCTTTGAGTCCTCCAGAGACACATTAGTGAAACTAAGTTTAAGAACTTAAGTTAGAGAGACTGGCTTTGTTCCATCCTTTCTGGGAATAAATGATAGACTCTTCTTATTATTTATATTCTGTGCCTATGATTAGTATACTTTTATTATGCAGAAATATTAGGGTTTAGCCATTTAGAATTTTAGTTTCCTTTCATTTACTCTCTGAAACAATTGAGACTTAAACAAGAAGTTAATCAGTCACTTGTGTGCTTTGTCAAATACTTTACATCTTCAGAATCAGAAAGGCCATATAGATGCAAAGAGAATTGTTTCCAGAGACTTCAATTCAAGGAGTTGCAAGCCTGTTTTGAAAAGAATTGGCCCTTATTTTGTCATTCAACAGCAAACACTTTTGTTCTCCAATGAAGATGTAATATATCAGAGTATTACCCTGAAAGGGAAATGAAAGAACAAATCAATTAATTGAAGCTGCTTTCATTCATTACTAAAAACACTCCTACCAAAAACTATTAACCGCAAAAGCCTCCTAAAGCATCATCCTCTGCTCTTTCAGGGTTTATTGAGACTTTGTTCCATTGCAGATCAATTTGTCTAGGGAACAAAGTTTATTGGTGCTTTTAATTCCCTTTTATAATAGAACTTCCTAATTCTATAGTTCTAGTATAATTTCAAGCACACATTTGTTTTCACTGTGCTTTCTTTGAAAGAGAACACACAGACATTTATTTACAACTGATTTTCAAAGATGAATCAGTTTTATATACTTCAATAAGAACCTTTGTCCACATTACATAAGACCATGACTTTGCCAAACAACTGGAAATAACAGTACAAGACACAAGTTAGTTATAGAACATGACATTTTAAGCAAAAAGATTTCTACTGGGTGGACGCATGCATAAGTACATGCACACTTCAAGATACACATAAATACATGTGCACACAAAAAGTCTATTTTCAGTAGAAACACTAGATTTATGTTGATTTCCTTCTTTTAAGACACATCTATTTTTATGGATGAAATTTTTCTCCAACTTATATTTCCATGTATGAATTGTAAAAACATGCTTCACTGTTTCGCTAAAAAGGAGAAATGGTTCCTTCTATCTGTTGCTTTCCCCCACTCACCTCCGAGTGGCATGGTTTAGTGATGGGTTGCTGCTTTTTATCAGAGTTAGGTTGAGAGTTGGACTAGATGATCCCAAAGGTCCCTTCCAACCTAGAGAATTCTATGATTTTATGATTATGAACAATTTTTAACATGAAGTTTATACCTGTCATACAAAACGAAGGCAAGGGAAACACTAAAACAGTGATCTGACCTTTTTTCACTGCATCTGAACTCTTCTTTCCACTCTCAGGCTGGTTTCTTCAATGCCACATGACTGTCCTCCCGTTCAACAGATGTCACTCTCCATAATGTTGTCTCAGTTTCCTCTTTATCCCAGTATGCCATCACTGAGGAATAAGCACTGTCCCACAGTGACATGCTCAGGTTGAAACCCATACACTTGGAAAAACTTTATTAGTTTCGACTTAGCATGCAGCTATCCTTCTCCTTTGGATAGCTAAACAGCAGACACACACGCATATGCACATGTACACACACATCCCCTTGCACGTGGACCATTGCTTTGATTGATTGAAACAGTTTGTTTTTAAATCTAAGATAGCCTTCTTAAAAAAAAAAAAAAAAATCTAAATGGAACCCTACAACAAATTACAAGAGAACTTCAAATGCAAAAAGCATAGACACCTAGTTCAGTTCTACTGATAGTAACTGGTCAGTCTCTACTTACTGTTGGTAGATGGTGTAAATAGCTTTTGCAAATTATTTCTGTGGTGAAATCCCAAACCTCATTTTTTCACATTCAGAGAAGTCTTTTAATTGGGTAAACTTGTTAAGCATAAACCTAGCCATTACTTTGGACTGCTACAGAGCTAGGGAATCAATTCATTTTTGCTTTTCCTGTTCAGTTTCTGCACATAAAAATATATTACTCCATACCAAATAATAGCCCTAATTTAATATAAGAGCCAAAGACTGCCAATGTATTTCTTAAAATCTTGTTTTCTCTCCAAGTTGGTTGTTCTACAAAGTAACATTTTTTATATATGATATACAAGTATACTGTTAGATGCTTTTTATGCAACCACTATATCAGATTTTTTCTTCGTTTATAGTTTCCTCTTAGATACTTTGAGACACTAAATCAGAAAAACCTTTCTCACAATACAACAAATATTCTCAAATACAAGGGTTTTTTTTTCCTCACTTTCTCTTACAAATAAAAAAAAAAACTTTAAGAATGTAGTATAAAGTATCATCTTTTTGAAATATATGGCAAGCACTTACAGTATAGAAAGACTGCAAATATCGTTTATTTTTCTGGTACAGCATCATATGATGCAGAACCTTCCCACCCCACAGTAGGTGGTTGGTGATGAGATCAGGCCAATTACAGGTTTGATTCCTTACATGCTGAGGAAAATCTAAGTTACCCGAAAGTTAGCTGAGTGTATTCATCACAAAATAATTATTTGGAAAGAGTATGAGGGAGAGAGCTGCCACTACTATTACATTTTTACATTTACTATTACTTATAACCCTACATGCATTTTTTAAAAGAAAGCAGTGTCTATGTCACCTTTTTTTGTATAGAGCTCAATCACGAATTGTGCCCCAAGTGGAATGAACCCCTCAGGCAGAAGTGTATCTAGATTCTGGATGTACCACATACTTACATGTCATATAAAATCACAGAATCATAGAATAGGCTTTATATATACATATATATAATATATATAATATAATATAATATATACCCTATACTGTATCCACTTGCTGTAGAAAAAAAAAAAAAATCCCTCACAGTTCACAAAACAGTTGTTCAAACTATGCTTAAGATTTGTACAAATGACAACTTAGAAAAAAAGGGAAAATAAAGAATTAGTCAAACTCTGGTCTTGACATAACTTTCTCAAAGATATCAATCTGTCATGGTTTCTGAATGAAATTAACTTTAGCTACAAGAGTTCTGGAACAACTTGTGTAGTTATTGACACTTGGTGAGCAGAAGGGAAACCTTTTTTTAATGGTAATTAAAGGTAAATGTGAATGAGGAAGTACCATTCTATTGATTTTTCAAAATAGATTTCAAATCTGAAAAAACCAGGCTTTCTAATTTGAGAGTTCTTTTAGCCGATATTGTAATTTAATTAATCATGAATAACCTTTGTTAATGAATGTAAAGAACAGATATGCATTCAGTTTAAAGCTAGGCTACTTTCTATTAGGCTTTTTTTTTATTATTTTATTTTCATCATTCAGATCTAAACAATTTGTTACATAAATTTAAAAAAAAAAAAAATAATCAAATATCCTGGCATCCTGGCATGTAATCAATACTTTTGATGAATTCATTTGATTATCATATATTTCTGGCATGTACTGTAAGACATATAATTTTGTAAACAATGAAAACAGTCTTTTGAGACGAAGTAAGAATATATCATAATCAGACTTCATTTCTTTTTATAGGATTGCATTTATTCATACCATCATCAGTTCTTTAATATTTCTATTTACCACCTGTTGAAAAATTTCTCTTAGAAGTAGATTGTACTGCCCTTCAAGCATAAATGAAGATTCTATTATCTGTAGAGCAGGTTTAAAAGGCTATGTTGGTGTTCTCTTTGCTTTGAACACCAGAGAGAACTTCATAGTCCTTGGTCAGACTGCATATTCTGTCTCATGTCAGTACAGTATGTAGGGTGCAGAAATCAGAACAGACTACTCTTCACTTTGTTTTAATTTTTTTGTGAAAAAATCTATTTATTCTGTCCTGAATGAAACAAGCATTTAAATTAAGCTATATGGAGCGAATGCCATCAGAAAGATGTAAACTAAATAGACAAGAGGAACTAATTAGAAGTAGTTTAAAATTACAAAGTTATCACTTTACATGATTCTTAAGTCTTTTCTTTTGCCAGTTTATTTGGACTTATGAAAACAAGATATGCAAGTAATAACCGCTTAGCTCCAAAATAAATTTTAAGTTTATTAAAAGCTCAAGCAGGCCCAAGAAGATATCTTTCACTTACATACAGTAATAAAAAAGGATAGACTTATAAGTTTTAAAATGTAGTCTTGCCATTTCTTTTTTCTTTCTGGTACATTGATGGCTAGTATGGAATAAAAAGGACGGCAAACCTAAATGACTCAGAGTTATTTTCACAGCATGCAGTAACACCTTGTTAAGAGCATCAGAGAAGCTACAAAGCTACATTAGTCTTTATAAAGCTCAATGACACAACAATATCTACATGGCAGCATGCTAGGCTATTTATCCTTCTGAAAGTACTTATTTTCAGTTAGCTCAGCCAAATGCATGAGGCCATATTTCAGTGTGGGCATACCAGAGCTTTTCTGAGTTCTCTGGTTTCTCTGGTAAGGTCAAGTCTCTCCAATGAGTTCAATAAAGCCTGGGGTCTGTAGAGTGACCTTGTAGTGCCCCCCCAGCTTCTAGGTGTTTTGGTATGTGGGAGCAAAGGCTGTTCAGACAAACTTAACTGTTCCAATCTCCAAAGAAAAAAATGAAAAATAATCAAATGACAAGTGTATATTCTACATACTATTTGGGAGAATACAGTAGTGGATAATAAATTAAATCCCTTTGAAGAATAGCTGTCTTATTGGCTTATACCTTTTTTTTTTTTTTTTTTTTTTTTTTCCCTGTTCATTTTGGGAAATATGACAAGGCTAAAGGAGACAAATTCTCACAGGACTCATTTTTTGGACTGATGACAAAAGCAATTGAAGAATGCAGGATTTACTACAAAATACATGAACACTGTAGAAATGTTTAATTAAATTTTAATCATGTTACATATATGAAAAAAAGGTACTGCATCCTCTTTTAAGAACATTAACCTACTGAATGTGTACTTTTTTTTTAGGTATTTACAAATGCAACAAATCATTCAGTGAATTTAAAATAGAATGTTCACAAATTTTATAACTGTGCAAAACAGTTGTTGGTGTTTTAAACTTTTGTGACTGAATGGTTTAAACAATGGAATAGTATAGATAATTCAAAATATAATGATGAAGCTCTTTAAAATGCTTAAGTCACATTCAACAAGCATACTCTGTAATTCAAATAAAAATTATGATTATATCTTCTGTTATATTCATGGTCTGATGCAATCTAAAGGAATAGTTCGGACAACTCTAAAGAAGTACAATTCAGAGTTGACGTGGCTGAACAGCTTTAATTTTTCTTTACTACAAGGTATTCTACAACTGTATGTTTTAAAATTTGTGGGTGGGTGAAAACATATTTCTGAAGTTCTCACCGTAGAGCATGTCTTCTCAGTCTTCGTGTCTCAGCATTAACTATCCAAAGACAGCTGCCATAGTACTATTGGCTTAATACTGAAGTATCTTGTTCAGAATAATCCCCTCTGATGGTTCATGTTAGATTTATTAGGCAAATACTCTAAGACAGACAGGCTTCAGTTAAAAATCTGGGGAAAATTAATTCTGACTTATATGTATCTTGCTCTTGTTTTTCTTATTCCCACAATTTTCCATAAATCCTTGTTTAAGTAGCTCCCTGATACTTTTCCTCAGTGTTTCCATGTCAGCAGAGCTGGTGTACATCCCAAAAGATGATGGAAAAAAAAATTAAAATTGCAGAATGTGACTCATGTAAGAAGTAGCAAGATTTACAGAGTGGAGAACAGTTAAGTTTATGAGAGGAGGAATATGTGAATGCTGGAACACTACTGAAAGAGTGGAACCCAGTTTCAGACAGATAATGCTTTCATGTTCTTTTATTCCTCTTTCTATTAATGCAGATTTATTATCTGCCATTTAAGACAGGACAGAGAGCCTTTAAATATGTTATATAAAACAAATTATTTAATTAAATTACTTTAACATGATGTTATTTATGTAAGATAAAATAACACATAGTAAGGTATAGCACTAGAGATACAGGACATTTCCAATTACTTATCAAGAAATGAAAAATTAAGAAATCTGCATATTTTTTGATATTACAAACAGCTAGAAAGGAATTTCCAGATGGGGTAAAATAGAATGCAATTAAAATTGCTTCTTAAGGGAACATATTAAGTACCTCTTCTTCAGAATTAAGTACCTGCAATTCATGTGCAGAGGTAATAGCTGCATTTGCCTCTGTATGTCAGTGCAGTTATATTGCCAACAGATTATGAATATCACATGCTATATGATTTATTCAAGAATTTACAGTTATTCAAAAGCATCAATTTATGCATTACTAGTCATAGGACTTGCCAAAGCATTAACAGCAGATATATTTGCAAATTTCTTTTTATCATTATCTATCATACCTCTTCTAATATCATGTCCCTTGACTGCAATAGGTTCATTATAAAGCAATGAACTAATGAACTGGGACAGGTGTCAAGATCACTTGCCCTTGTCTTAGTTGGAGACTTCTACCTACCAGATATTAGTTGGGCACAGTGCATCTGAGAGGGAACAGTCTAGGAGGTTCCTGGAGTGTGTTGGGGATAACTTCCTGACACAGATGGTGGGGGAGCCAAATAGGGAGGGAGCACTGCTGGATCTGCTGTTTGTGAATAGAGAAAGACTTGTGGGGGATATGACAGTAGGACGCCATCTTGGGTACAGTGACCATGAATTAATAGAATACTCAATTCTCAGAGAAGTGAGGAGAGGAGCCAGCAGAACTGCTATCATGGACTTCCAGAGGGCAGACTTTGGTCTCTTCAAGAGCCTCCTTGAAAGAGTCCTTTGGGAGGCAGCCCTGAAATGCAAAGGAGTCCAGGAAGGCTGGATGTTTATCAAGGAGGAAGTCTTCAAATAGCAGGAGCAGGCCGTTCCTGTGTGCTGTAAAGCAAGTCATTGGGGTAAAAGGCCGGTCTGTCTGAACAAAGAGATAAATAAAGTGGTGTGGAATAGTTCTTGCAAATGCAGTCTCAAACTCTGCATTTTTTTACTAAACTGTTGCTGTAGCATGCTATATCTAGTCTTAGAGTCTACTATGTTGAAAGTATCATTCTTTTCAGAGTAAATGTTCTTTAGTGGACTTTTTTCTTCAGCTCATAGCAAATCTTCCTGCTATCACTGAAGAAGTGTAAAATGTTCAGGGCAAAACATTTAGTAATCTAATCTAATAATCTCATATTTTTAACATTTATGACTGTATAGAAAACCTTACTTATAAAACTGCTGTATGACATTCCTAATAAATAAAGTAGCCAGTGAAAACTAAATTCAAAAGTTAAAATTAAATAAATTAAAATAAAGAATCGATAAACTATTCTTTTTTAGAAACATAATCAGCCATAATAAGTAATAAATAATAATTTAAAAAAAAATTCTTTATCTCTCATCATGGCTTTCCTGCTCTAAACCTGTATAATTTGTGAACAAGTAGATTCATCTCATTCAGATTCAACCACCTATGCTAGGGGTTGTTTATAAAATAGAGCATATAGAAATTAAAAGCATGTTGTTTTCTGCTTAAGTTGAATTTAAGCTGCTCTTTGTTATTAGTCTGTGTTCAGATGATTGCAATTGAAACTACAATTCCCTGGAACATCTTTTAAGAAGAGAAATATCATATTCTTCAACATTGCTCAGTGACTCACAGTCTTTAGTTGCTTAATTTTTGCTAAGGAGTGAGGGGAAATATAATGTACAATTTTCAAAAGATTCTGCTATAGTAACTGTATGCATGTGCGTATGTATAAGTTCTGTGTATTTTAAACAGACATAAGCATAAACAAAAGCATAGATATTTCACTTATTCAAAACATCCTTGAAATACTTGATGCACAACTCTTACCTATTGATTAACTTTAGACAGAGGATCTCCCTTAGTTCTCATTAAAATCTTCCAACCTTTTCCTGTCAAGCCAATTCTTCCACAACCTGCCATGTCCCTTCACTCAAAGCTTGTCAGTGCTTTCCAAAATGTCTGTTCTAATATCAGTCCTACAACTAAGGGAAATGTTTCTAAAAATATCATGTTTTCCCTTTCTTATCCAAGAACTGCTTAATTCAAGGACCCTATCTTGCCCTAATAAGGGTCTATGAAATAGTTACTATAGTACCCTTTGAAAGGATCATCTTGAAATACCAAAAGCTTTCTAGGATTCAAGAGAATATGTAGAATATGGGGGTTTTTTTAGATCTTCATTTTGATGTCACTTACAGGGAACTTTATATCTTAATGGAAACTGATAGAGCAGCTTTCAGGCATTTCAAAACTGGGTAGAGAAGCACCTGGTATGTATATAAACTGCCTGTTCTGAGAAAATTCTGTGTTGTTCTTTACTCAGAGCCAATTGTGAAACTGGAGGCAGAAACTATTGCTCACATACTTTGTCTGAGCATCATAAGTTATATGGGAATGATAATACTCCATCTGCCTTTCTATGTCAGTTTACAGTCATCCTGAACAAAACAAAACAAAACAAAACAAAACAAAACAAAACAAAACAAAAGTTCAAGGTATATTAGAAATGAATTACAGGATGACAACATAATTAATTCCAGTCAGCATTATTTTCTTAACTGTGGGTCTTCCAAAAAACCTTGTCTTTGGACAAAAGATGTAAAGAGAATATTTAATATTATATATTTAGATAATTTTGAAAGCAGTTGATTATATGCCATCCTTATTTAAATCAACAAAGATTATTTGTTTTCACTATAGGAGTGACAAGTATTCATGTATTATTTACAATGGAGAAAAAAGTATCTGTCCTACTACAAGCACATGGATCTGAACATCCCACTATAAAAGGCCTAGGACAAATTTGGATACAAGGAAAAATATGAAAAGGTTTAAAAATAAAATTAAGTGATTTTCTGATTATTTGATGATATATATATATATGTGTATCACATAAGTATATGAGCTTGAATCTATCAGAGGAATGAAACACAAAGCATCCATTTGCCTGGACTTCACAAAAACATTTGATACGGCACCAGATGGAAAGCGACAGGTCATATTAGAAAAGGCAAAAATTAGTAGAACTATAAAATGATCAAGTTTCTAATTAAAGTGAAGAAGAAAGCAGAAATTGTTGACACTAAACATGTAGTGAAAGAAAAGTGAAAGACCAGTGTTTCTCAAGGGTTAGGTTGGTAATACTTTTACGTGAAATTAATGACCTTGCATATGAATTAGCATTATCTTGGTGAATTTACCAATATTGTAAAGTCAGAAGTCATTGTAATCCTAGAAATAATGAAGATTCATTCCACTCATGTTCTGTTCAAATAATTAAAAGTAATCAGAATAGAGTTGTGAAGAAAATACAAGCAAAGCAGGAAGTTACTTCATCTGACCATGTTTGTCCTTCTGTACTATAAAATAAAATTGATTGCTTTGAATTTCAGTGCCAATTTCAGCTAACATATTCTTCTTTGTCTTGTAGAAGGCTATTTGTACAGGTGTGTACATTGCACTAACTGGTGAGCAACTGATGAGTCAGTTCTAGTTGACATATTAGTAACTTCAGCAACTTTCACCTTTATTTTTTTTTTTTTTCAATTGTCTGTTCATAATCACAGAAGAAAAACTGAGTCAATTATGGGACCAAAGAGATAAATGTAATAACACAGAGTAGCACAAAATTCTGTGCTATGAATCTGGAAAATTAGTAAAATCACTGAAAAAACCTGAGGGATTCAGGCTCATTGAAAGTCATCTTTCGTCCTGTGAGGTACCAATATGTCACTGCTGGGAAAAATGCAAATTGTGTCCTAGGATTTGTCAGCTGAGTTAGGACAATATTAGTTCCATTATACAAAATTTTGGTGAAAATGCCTCTGAAATATGTGCTTTGGTCATTCATATTGAAAGAATATGAATTCAAACTGACAGATGGAGAAAAGAGCTTCTGTGATAATGAGGGAAATTGAAAGTCTATTATATGAGAAGAGACTAGAAGCACTGGGCTTGGTTAGACTGGTGACACAAAGGCATAAAAGGGATAAGGTTGCTATCTATAAATTCAGCAGAGTACAGACTGTCTAAGGTAAAGGATAATATTGGTACAGGAACAAATGGCTACAATGAGTATGTTTTGCCTGAAATTGGAGAATAGCTAGTGATTCTATCCAGTCACTATGGGTGCCCAGCTTTTACAATGAGTAATGGAGGGGGGGGAAAGGATTAATAGAACAGATAACTTTAAAATAGATCTTCATAATTTTTGTAAGGATTAATGGGAGTGATTGCTGTAAAAAAAGAAGCTATTGTTGCATGTATTGCAAAACATAAATAGGCTGGAAATATATATTGAATATAGGTCTGCATAATTTTAATTATCTGGTCAAAAGTCTGTAATTGTGAATCTGAATGACTGACAGAGTTTAAGACAGACTTTTTAGGGGGGCCTGTCGTGATAAGCCAAGGGGTAATGGCTTTAAACTAAAAGAGGTTATATTTAGATTAGATATAAGGAAGAACTTTTTTTATGTGGTAGATGTCCCATCCCTGGAAACATTCAAGGTCAGGTTGGATGGGGGTTGTCCCTGCTCATTGCAGGAAGGGAGGTGGACTAGATGACCTTTAAAGGTCTTTTCCACTCCAAACTATTCTATGATTCTAAAGTCAACTATCAAATTTCACCTGCAGAATACCTGCACCAGAAAGGCATGGGTTACCTGTAGGATTTATTATACATCTAACTCTAGGATTTTTTTATTTTTTTTTTGCGTTAAAATCTCCATAACAATTAGGAAACAGATTTATGGAAGTTCCTTTCCTTAATATGATGTCATTGAAACTGTTTGCAGGTAGATCAAGGATTAAGTAGTATGCTCAGTCAGCACCACAGAGGGTCTGTCTACAAAGTCAACTTAATCCACTCTTGAGCTCCAAAAACTGCATTAATATGCCTCCAACCACATACAAAATCCTCCAGTTTAATTTATATTTGAGTTCCAAAACTTAATTTGTGACTTTTGGGTAACACTGAGTCATCACTTATTATCTCTTTTGCATGCCAGACACTGTCATGATCATGTGAAAAACAACCAGGACTCAGTTCCTCATCAGAAACTCCTTATCCCATATTCATATGGAAGTCCAGCTCTCCTGCCAGAATAGATTCACCTAGAGCAGGCTGTACAGGAATGTATCCAGGCAGGTTTTGAATACCTCCAGAGGACACTCTACAACCTCTCTTCTTAAGACTATTTCCAGAGTTTTTCCTGACTCCTGTTGTTAGGTAGACAGAAACAGAGACAGATTATTTAGATCTGATCAAAACTAATTTTTTTTTCCCTAGCGATTTTAAAGCAAATGTTAAAAAAATTATAAGCAAAACGTTGTCTCTATGCTTCAATCCTTACAGTACTTACAGATCCCTAATAAAAAAACAGCTAATCATTCTTTTCATCCCACAATGGCAAGTACATTTTCCCATCCTGATATAGGAATCAACTAATGAACTGCCCAAAATGATTCCTGAAAGCAGTATGTGCTTTCTGATGTATGCTCATCAAGGTGATTTCTGAAAAAAAATGTAATAATGTCTAAAAAAATAAATAAATTCATAATATATGCAAAAAATATGAAGATTTTTTTTAAACAAGAAATTAAGTCCAAAAGTTTCAAGATTTTTCAAGTAGTTTATAGCAGTAGTGGGATTTTTTAGAATAAAAGACTCTTCTCATATTTCTCTAGAGGGATCATCATCACTGTATAAATTTATTAGTGATTTTCATACATCAGTATCTTCAAAATCTTGTTACATTTCAGCTTGCTATAAAAGCAGACCTAATTCAATAACCTGAATGATATGACAGAGAATACTAAATGCAGAAAACTGCATTAACCCATGTTCATCTAACACTGGCTGAGAGCTTGTGGGGTCTCTGGGATCCTCAAGGCGGCATGATATCACACAGGACCTACAGAAGTCCCGGCAGACAGAATATTCTGTAGCATCTCAAACAGCATTAGACTATGGTATCTAAGTTAGGGGGAGATTAATCATTCTCTAGGCAACACTTACAATGTTGATTAGATTTCCATTGACTATAGTCTAAACTCAGACACCTGGGTGACATAAAGAGACCCAGGTATAGACAGATAAATAGTTACTGCTGAGCTGAATCCCACCCCTTAGGCTCATTTAATTTGCTTATGTTCAAGCAACTGAAAAAAACCTCCTTCTTCTTTGGCTACCCTTTTCATCAGTAATCTTAGACTGTGTTTAGAAATAATTTAGAGACTTTCATCTCTGAAATAGCTGGAATGAAATAGCAAGGAACTTTTGGAGCCATAAATGTTCACTTTATTATCTAAATAAATCTCTGAGAAAGAGATTTGTAAGGATACAAATGAAGAGTAGATGGATTTAGATCATCAGTTTCAATTAAACGATCAGTTGTAATCTTGGTTTTTTGATTACTTTCATACACAAAAAATGAAGTTCATTAATTAGTAATGATTAAGGTATTTAATTAAACAAAGTTTTTACAGTAAACTTACTGCTTCTTTTTGCTAGATTTGTAGGTACTCCTTACCTATTGAGAACTAGGTAATTTAATAAATATGTGATCATTATATTTATCTTTTTAAAAACTCTTTAATAAAAAATCAGAAGTAACTATTATGTAATAGGCCAATTATTTATTTGTGCAAGACTTGCTGGGAGTGTAAATTGGAATTAAGAAAGAAATGTAGAAAATGAGCTTTTGAAATGGTTCATTGAATGCCTTCTTTTTTTTAATTCAAATTTTAAAATCCACATTGCATGCAATTTTTATTCTTATACTCTTTTATGTAGATATAATAATTTGCAAAGCATGGCCAGTGTCACATATTTTAATACAGAGAACTACTTTTGCTTTTTATCCTGTGTGAACTTTTACCACTTAATGGCCTATTTCCCATTTATATTTACTGAAAGGAAGACATTTAGCTGCCATTGCTGCCTTTGAAAATCATTCCTCAACCCTTTTCTGCAGGGTGAGAAATTTCAGTTACTTTGGTTACTAATAAAACCTGACAACTAAAGTATTTTTTTTCATGAAAGCTAAGTTTATAAATATTGTGTAGCCCAAATTTGAGGCATATTATATTTTGAAAACAGTGTACAATTTCATTCTAGTTATCTATTCAGGCATTAAGGAGAAAAAAATGTGAATTTTGGCAGAAGTGGCAAATATATTGTCACAAACATCTCAGAATATTATATCTCCTATCTCTGTGACCTGACAACTAAGAAAATCAGTTCAAACCAAGACAAGCCATATGTTCACATGATGCTAAGAAAAACTTAAAAGCATCAAACACATACACCCCCCAGGGGATTCAGAAATGTAAATAGTTCAGGTACACTAATTTTAATAGTTGAACTCTACAGGGGTATGTCTTTCAAAGCGTATGTTTTAGGCAATATACCTTGATTTTTCAGTAGCTTCTTATATGAATCAAAATAAGAATCTTTGACATGACAACAACAAACCAAAGCAAAGCAAACCAGAAATATAACAAAACAAAACAAAAACAAACAAACAAACAAACAAACAACAACAACAAAAAAAAACCCCACCACTAAAATGCACCAGAACTAGGACTGAGCTGAGCTGTAAATCCTGAAGATGTGTAATACAGCAAGATCTGACTCCAGAACTATTCAGGGGACACTTGGATAACTTTAGGTCATCTTTGTCCTGTCACAAGGAGATGTTACAGGTATACAAATAGTTCACAGAATCACACAATCATGCAGTCTAGAAGAGGCCTCCAGATGTCACAGAGTTCCATCTCTTGTGCAGAACAGATCCAGTTAAAGCAGATTGCTCATGCAGGTTTTGAGTATTTCCACAGGTGAACATCTCACAACTTCTCTGGGCAACTTGTTCCAGAGTTCGACCACCATCACATTAAGTACCATTCACTGTTTTACTGGAAAACTTCAGACTGTGTTCACTTTTCAGGCCTAGCAGGGAAATGATTCCGTTTTGCACAGCTGAGATGTATCCAAGCACTAAGAAACAAGTTCACTGAATGTTACTGATTTACTTTGCTCTTCATAACTATTCACTCTCATCATTCTGTGCTTTTAAAATCAGTATTACCTCAGGTGTACGGGGTACAAATTGCTTATGGAAAGAACATGGATTATTTGCATTGCAAATTACATGAACAGTCTTCTCGTCAAAATTAATTTCATACCCCAGAGGCTGAATGTGCTAAAATTTTATACTTGGCTGCCATTTTCTCCTGTCTTCTGGTCTAATGTTTTGAGTTCAGATATGGACGAAGGGGAGACCTGTTTCCAGAGAAGTGAAAAAACCACATGTGAAAATGATCAGTAGATGTGCTTATAGGCCTTATATCTCCTAATGGTTCTCTCCTTGATTATACAAAAAAAAAAAAAANTTTGATTTGTTTATTTGGAGGAAAAAAAAAAAAAAAGGAAAAAAAAAAGGAAAGAAGCTAAAAAAGAACAGAAAAGTAAAAGAAAGAATAAAAATAAAAAAGAAAGTAAAAGAGAACATGGGATTAAGCTCTTAACCTACTTTTTTTCCATTTTTACAGTCAACTATTTTTTTCTTTCTCTTTGTCTCAGTTTGAGGCAAGAAAATAATTTATATTCTTCTGAAAGTAGGTGTTGCTGTAAAAAGAGGTAAGTTCAAGGGACCAGCATGAGACATGCCATTCTTGGGAATCAAATGGCAAGATGGTCATTGCTAATGATCACAATGGATGTGATTGACAAAATAACATCTATGTCCCCACCAGCTAACAAAAAGGAGGGGTAGTGTTTGCCCATCCGATCTGC
>VXBJ01007365.1:134069-181503 GCA_013400055.1 Nycticryphes semicollaris
ATTAAAGTCTTTTTGTTCATTCTATATTTTTAAATCTCTTTCTCTCCCTCTTTTTTCTCCCAGAGTGAGAAAGTAGAGTGGGAGCCTTTGTTGCTGTCATAGGCCAATTCAGCCTAAACCACAACACTCTTCTTTCTATTTTCTTTTCTAAGTAAAAAAAAAAAAAAAAAAAAAAGTATTCTCTGTTTATTTATTATATATTCGTGTATATTTATTTATATATATACCAAACAAAAACAAAACTAGACCAACTTCCTATTATAAATCTGCAATGCCCTTTTTTTCCATGCTTTAGTCAAGCTCGAGGACAGACTGGAGAAATGCACTGCAAAGGTTAATATATCTGCTGTAATACAGTTATAGTCACTTGAGAAGAAATTTAACTTTTAACTCTCTTCTTTCTTCTCTTTTTCAGCTTGCAATGGTCTTTTAATTTGGCTTTTAACCATAAGCATGTTTGAACCCTGTGTGTTCTCCAAAGATTTCTAATATAATATATACTCCAAATATCAATAGATACCTATATCTCAAACAGTCAGCTATAGCTGTGAGGTAAATGTTTTGTTCTAATTTTGCAAGTCATGTTTGATTTAACGGATCTGCATTCATTTCATATTATTTTTCACACTCTGAATGTACTTCTATTGTATGAAGTATGGTTTGAATATTATCTCGGAACAGTCAAAGATCTGCAGCTGCCACAGAAAGCAACACCAGTCCTGGTGATCTAGGTGCCAAAGAAAGTTGTAATAAGTCATTCTCAGATTTTGAAAACGTGAAGGTGTTCCTGTTGATATTAGATTAATACATACCTGATCTGCACGACTTCATTTTTTTTAAACTCTGTTTAAGTAAAACCCGGAACATTTCTCAGCCCTGAAAACCATCACATACAAATAGATGGCTTTGGACACAGGAAAGCAAAACTTATAGACAAATAGAACTGTACACTTATTAAAGATTGCAAAACATGTTCGAAGCACAGTTTGTCAGTGAGTCTGTCTAGGAAAATAATTGAAATGTGCCCTTTTATAGCAGTTCCATTTATAACAGCCTTTTCTCTAACTTTTATTAGTTTTCTGATACCACCTTTGTCTTATAATCTCTTGTACCCTCCTTATTTCCTGGAGTAGCAATTATATTTTCCTTTCCTCCCTCTTTCATATTTTTTTTGTTCTTTTTAACTTTTGCTTCCTCTATACCATTTCCTTACTTAATATTACATATTATCAAGGGCATGGGAAAGGCTGAGGTACTGAAGGCCATCTTTGCCTCAGTCTTAGTGAAGTACACCATAGTAAGAAAGAAACACTTTCAGGAATCCCAAACCTTGGATACCATTGGGAAAAGGTCTGGTGTCGCCTGCAGGAGGCGTGGCGACCTGGTTCAGGAACAGCACATCAGCCAACCTCAGGCCACTCAGTCCATCAGCTCGCAGACACCAATGTGGTGGACAGCAAATGGTGTTTATTGATAGATAACAAGGCATTACATATCTGGGTTCACAACATCACTTCCATCCGCTTACATCCTGAACTAAGTGCTAAACGCTATTGGCTATAGGGAGAGGGGGGGCCTATCTTTCCGTACATCGCGAGATCTTCCGGTCGCCAGACCCTATACTGCAACAGTCTGGAGCAAGGAAGACTTATCCTTGATGGTAGAAGATCAGTTTAGGGAACAACTTAGAATCATAGGATGGTTTAGGTTGGAAGAGACCTTTAAGAAATAGTCCAGGGACATCTTTCACTTGATCAGGTTGCCCTGTCAAACCTGACCTTGAACACTTGCAAGGATGAGACATCCACAACCTCTCTGGGCAATCTGTTCCACTGTCTCACCACTCTCAATGTGAAAAATTTCTTCCTTATATCCAACCTAAATCTACCTTCTTTCAGTTAAACACTCTTGTCCCTTGCCATATTTAAAAGTCTTTAAACTTTTAAATTGCCAACCCCTCTCCTTACGCTTGCCAAGTTGAAGGACCAGGAAAGGCAGGGGCTATGAGAATGAAGAACTGCTCACTGTAGGAGAAGACCAAGTTCAAGACCTTCTAAGGAACCTGAAGGTACAGAAGTCCATGGGACCCAATGAAATCCATCCACAGGTCCTAAAGAAGCTGGCAGATTAAGTTGCTAGGCCACTTTACATAATATTTGAAATGTCATGGCAGCCTGGTGAAGTTCCTACTGACTGCAAAAGGGGAAACATAATCCTGATATTCAAAAAGAGAAAAAAGGAAGATCCGGGGAACTAGAGGCTTGTCAGTCTCATCTCTGTGCCTGGCAAGATCATGGAGAAGATCCTCCTGGAATCACTGCTAAGACACATGGAAAATAGGGAGGTGTTTGGAGACAGGCAACATGGCTTCACTAAGGGCAAGTCATGCCTGACAAATTTGGTACACCTTCTACAAATGCACTACAGCATTGACTGAAAATGGGACAACAGAGGGCACCTGCTTTGACTTATGCAAAACATTTGAAGGTGTCCGTCATGATATCCTGGTGTCTAAACAGGAGACATACTATTTTGATGGGTGGACCACTCAGTGGATCAGGAACTGCCTGGATGGCCACAATCAAAGAGTTGCAGTCAACAGCTCAGTGTCTAAGTGGAAGCCAGTGACAAGTGGCATTCTTCAGGGGTCAGTACTGGGACCAGTGCTGTTCATCATCTTTGTTGTAGACATGAACAGTGGGATAGAGTGCACCCTCAACAAGTTTGCTGATGACACCAAGCTTGGTGGCGCGGTCAACATGCTGGAGGGAAGGGAAGCCATCCAGAGGGACTTGGACAGGCTTGAGAGGTGGACTAGTGCAAACCTCCTGAAGTTTAACCAAGCCAAGTGCAGGGTCCTGCACCTGGGATATGAAAATCCCAAGTACAAATACAGGTTGGGCGGAGAATGGCTGGAGAGCAGCCCTGAGGAGAAGGAATTGGGAGTGATGGTGGATGAGAAGCTCAACATGAGCTGACAGTGCACACTGGCAGCCCAGAAAGCCAACCACATCCTGGTTTGCATCAAAAGAGGTGTAACCAGCAGGTCAAGTTAGGTGATTCTGCCCTCCTACTCTGCTCTTGTGAGACCCCACCTGCAGTACGGTGTTCATCTTTGGCGTCCTCAGTGCAAGAAAGACATGGGCCTGTTGAAAAGGGTCCAGAGGAGGGCCATGAAGATGATCAGAAGGCTGGAGCACCCCTTGTATGAGGAAAGGCTGAGAGAGCTGGGGTTGTTCAGCCTGGAGAAGAGAAGGCTCTGGGAAGACCTTTCAACAGCCTTCCAATACCTAAAGGGTGCTTACAGGAGAGATGGGGAGGGACACTTTACCAGGTAGTGTAGCAATAGGACAAGAGGTAACAGTTTTAGACTAAAAGGGAGGACATTTAGATCAGATATCAAGAAGAAATTCTTTACTGTGAGGGTGGTGAGGCACTGGAACAGGTTGCCCAGAGAAGTTGTGGAAGCCCCATCCCCTGAAGTGTTCAAAGCCCCCAGGCTGAATGGGGCTTTTGAGAAACCTGATCTAGTGGGAGGGTGACATGCCCATGGTGGTGGGATTGGAACTCGATGATCTTTAAGGTCCCTTTCAACACAAACCATTTTATAATTCTATTACTCTTTCTGTATCATTCTTGTAAGCCTCCTCCTAGTATTGAAAGGATACAATCCAGTCTCTTGAGCCTTCTCGTCTTCGGGCTGAACAACCCCGACTTTCACAGCCTTTCTTCATAGGAGAGATGTTTCAGCCCTCTGATTATTTCCACGGCCCTCCTCTGGATCTGTTCCTACAGGTCCCTGTCTTTCTAGTACTGGGGACCCCAGGACTGGATTAAATAGTCCAGGTGGGGTTGTCATGAAAGTGGAGTGGAATCACCTCCCTCAGCCTGCTGGCCACACTTCTTTTTATGCAACTCAGGATACAATTTGCTTTCTGGGTTCCAAGCGCATGTAGCTGGCTCATACCCAATTTTTTATACACCAGTATCCCCAAGTCCTTGTCTACAGGGCTGCTCTCAAACTGTCCATCAAACACCCAGTCTGTATTGATACTGACGACTGCTCTGACCCACATGGAAGACCTTACATTTGGCCTTGCTGAACTTCATAAGATTTACATGGGTCCATTACTCAAGACTGCCAAGATTCCTCTGGATGGCAACCCTTCCATCTAGAGATATCAACTGCACCACTCCCAGCTGGTGTTCTTTTGATCATATAAACAGCTTAAAAATTCCATAATATAGGTGTTTTATTGTCATGTATAAAGTAGTTTTTCATTCAAGTGAAGCAAGTTCCTCATAATGCAGGAAACATTTACACTAGTAGTTTTCTACATTTAAGCTTCTCACTTTTTTATCTTATCTCCTGCATTGATTTAATTATAGAACATACATGCTGAAGTAGCTAGACACTGTGAAGGAAAACTAAATTATTTTATCTCTTTCTTCCACCAAAATCTTGCTTAGAATAACAGTGAGAAACCTCAGATCAGTAAGAAAATGCAGTACCTGCCCTTTTCTGTATTTAGGTTACAAGTCCCATAGAGCTAGCCAGTATCTTGTTGTGTTACAAAAAGAGAAAATAATTATAAATAAATTTTTAGTGATGCTCTCATCTAGGGACTAAAACCAACACTGAGATTAAGATTGGACTCTTCATGGTGTGTCTTACTACTTCTTTAACAGCTAAAGTCCATTCTACCCCTAACTTTTGTATGACTGTACCATACTCCTTCACAGTAACAGCCAGACTGACAAAGGCACAATCGGATGTTGTTGGGCATCTAAAATCTTCTTTTTGATAATGCTCCATAAAAACTGAGTTGTTTTATTTCATCTTATTGTGGAATTTATCCCAGACACAAAACACAAGATCTCTCTTTCTCTAAGCATCAGCTAGACTTTGAAGTCTGAATGAGTCAGAGAAGTGAAACTGGTATTTCCATTGTAGAGTCCTTGATAGCAATCTAAGATTGGCAGATAAGAAAGGTCAGATATGCTATCACTTATGTGTGTTTAATTCTCAATTCCTATCCAGAGGATGAAATTCATGTAGTGTAGGTCTCTGCAGCATATGCAGAATAAGTAAGGAATGCTTTTCTGAAGGCAATGTGTTGTTATGGTCTTCAAGTAACAAGTTACATTGCCAGAAAGGACCCAGTGTGACTTTTGATGAGTTAGGACTGTTCAGACAACATATGTGTGCGTATATGTGCATTCTTAGTGAAACCTGAAGTTGCTTTTTTCATATCAGAAGGATGAGACACTTTTAATTCAGCAAGAAGTACATAAGTGGTCCTTAGTCAGGCATTCATATAAGATTTCCTCACTCTGCTTTACCACTGTATTGAGTGTACATGACAATGTTTTGGTAGCAGGGGTACTGTTGGGGTGGCCTCCATGCAGACAGGTTGGAGCTACTCTGTGCCAGGGCCAGACAGTTGCCAGTGGACTGTAATCTGTGGAAGGACCCATGCTGGAGCAGGAGAAAAGTGGGAGAAGGAAGACGAGGCAGAGAGGCACTGATACAGACCCGAATCACCCATCCCACCTCTCACCTCTCTGGGGAGTTGTGTGGAGCAGTCAACAGAGAAGGAGTGGAGTTGAGTCTGGGGAAGCAGGGTCAGAAGAGAAGCTTTGTTTTAACTTTATGTCTTTGTTTGTCATTACCTGAACCTATTTTACTTAGTAGTAAAATAAATTAACTTTCCCCAAGTTGTGTTTGTTTTGTCTGTGATGGTAAATAGTAGGCAGTGTTCCTAACTTTATCTTGACCCATGAGATTTCTCTTCCAATTTTCTCCCCCTGTTCTGTTGATGAGGGCAACTGAGCAAAAGGCTAGGTGGCCACGTGGCTGCAAATGTTGTTAAATAACAATGT
Source organism: Nycticryphes semicollaris (assembly GCA_013400055.1). Taxonomy (NCBI): domain Eukaryota; kingdom Metazoa; phylum Chordata; class Aves; order Charadriiformes; family Rostratulidae; genus Nycticryphes; species Nycticryphes semicollaris. Next base: position 139,953 of record VXBJ01007365.1, read on the forward strand.
TCACAAATAAGCTATTTTTAACTTTCCAACAAGTACTTGATTCTGATTGATACTGTGAGTATAAAATTTTTATATTAAAATTATGTTCAGATTCAAATGGCATAGATTTTAAATACTTTTTTTTCTGAAACCAAGATAATTAATTCAACAATCGAGATAAATAATTTCAAATCCTTTTAAACTCTTACAAAGAGTTGTTAGTGATGTTGACAGAGCTAACTTCACAGTTATATGCAGCATATCTATATGAATATAAGATTGCATTTGAACTTATTAGTTAGGGAAAAACATAATGAGTCTTGCCTCAGTGCCACACTCTCCGACTACCTGTGTTTTGAATCCTAGTCTGCATCACTACAGCACGATGCATCATGCTTCATTGACACACTAGGTTGCTCACAGATTTCAGGTATGACACTACACTGTACTTTTCAGACATGTCCATTGCCTCTCTCACTGACTGGTCTGGTTTGTTTATCGTATCCCTTGTGTTAGACAGAAAACAGGGCTTTGTATGCCTTTGATTCAGACAATTCTCTGGACTCACAAAGATTACACACAGCTCCTAAATCATGATAACAGACACAATTATGTCTAAAATATAATCTCATTTGGACAACTTTGTAGTGTTTGGTGGAAGTAAAAATAGAATAGCACAGGCTTTAAGAAAAAATCAACACTCTCTATATACTAAATTCCTATGAGTTCTCCAGAAGTGCTGCTTTGTATGGTAATTTTTGAAAGTCTGGCCTTTTCCTTTCAGTATCTGCACGGAAGCTTCTGTTTGATAAACAATATAAAGACGTGGTTCTTCATATCTCATGTCTAAATATGAATTTATAAGCACTTAGGCTTGGCAGTTTTAGCTTCAACTGCAGTTCTTTATTATCCTCAGATGCCTTTTTCTCATTACTCCTCTCACAGAGTTGTTCTTGAATATAGCTGTCTGCATTTAAGCTTCAAAAGATGTTATTTTATCACTTTTAAAACATTGTGACAGGTGTGTAAATGCTTTAAAGTTTTAAGGTAAATAATTATTTCTAAGACATTTTCTATCAGTTGCCTTTTATTTGACTATTTATTTGTGTTTTCTCCAGTGGTGTTTAACTTCTAAAAATTCTTCCACTTATAAAAGCTAGTGTGAGCTATCAGCATTGAAAACAGCACACCAGGATATGTGAATAACTGTGAACCCATCAGTAGGACTTATTGAATAGTAACATTCACCACCTCTGTAGCTTGTTCAAATTGTACAGGCTAATATGTCAGAAACTTTTGAATTTAATTACAAATGAGAGTTTATTCATAAGCAGTTCTGTGTGCAATTTGCCTTTTGGTCCAGTCTGGCAGTCTTTTTATTCAAGAAAGAGCTAAAATACAATTTAATGAAGTTAATCTAGCTTGATGCTATAGAAATTGAGAGTTGATACGTAAAAAAAGGGTCTGAATTATGACTACTTTAATATTAATTTAAGTCTTTAATATAATGGTATTAAAATCAATATTTATTCACTGACAAATCAAAATTTTTTTTTTGTGTGTGTGTGTGTATAATTAAACTAATTCTCAAAGTCCTAAAATTTGAAATTCTGCAGCTCCTTCTCTTTATTTTGTGAAAGAATGTTGTAACAAATCACTCCTCCCAATACTCCCCATTGCAGAGTGAAACCTAAGGATTTAGCAGAGTATTGGAATAAAAGGTCTTGAACATCAAAGACACCGGAGAAGTTGGCCTCTAATGGAGCTCCTCAGCTCCAGGCACAGAGATTTTAAAAATGTAACAACCTGAGAATTCTTCAGTCTCTCCTGGCTTTCTCTTGTGAGTCTCTCTGCAGAGTTCTATTGCAAATATGAGGACAGTTTGATGCCTTGGAGATACAGGTATTTAATATAGCTTTTCATGATTTCACCAAAAAGACAACACTTTCCAAGAACTAACACATATTTCTTCCATTTAGAGAGTGGAGGAGGGGAAAAAAAATATTAAAATCTCTTTTACTAGTAAAGTTTAATCTTACTAGAAACCCAGGAACATAAAGCAAGGAAGCTTCACTTTCTCTGAACTAGAAAAAAATACCATTGATAAATTCAACTGCCTATGCAAAGACTATGATTAACATTCCAAACTCTTTGAGGTATCCAGAACCGGGTGACAAAACCCTAAATTCTTTATCACATTTTTAATCCCTGTGCAGAAATCTTGGATGCGACTGAACATGTTAAATGGGACTTACAACCTATGCTTAAGGGAATCCTTCCCCGAGTGACAGCACATAGAGCTTTTATCCTGTTTTCAAACATATTCACCTTTCAAGTTTTCATTATCTGTACATAAATGGAAAGCCTATATATCATTATATTGTCTTGAAAAAAATAATTTCCCTGTTGGTAAAAGAGATCTTCTGTAGGCAAATGCATCATAATGTTATTCTGATTAATATTTAAATTGCAGATAAGGCCATCAAAGCATTCATATATGACACGAAAAAATAAACAATACAGTCAAGGAAGCTACAATAATGTGGCTTTGAGTGTGTTTGTACCTATATGAAGGAGGCAGCAATTACTATCTTCAACTGCAAATGCAAAAATAAATGATAGGTAGTTGTAATAGGTAGTGAAAGGCATTGGCAAATCACTCCAGCAGTAATGCATTCTTTGGAAACAAGCCAGTCATTAATGATAATTCATTGCAAATATTTTAGATTCAGCTGTTTCCAGAACTGAAATTATATATCAAAGCCAGAACCACCACAAGGGAAAAAGTAAAACATTATTTTATTCTTAGGAATTCTGAGCCAAATACTTTTACCTTTCGGTTGAACAGTGCTTATTTTAGTGGTATCTGGTTCTGCAGAAGTTTGAGCCTGTCTAGTAAGATTATTTCAGTAGAACCTTTTTTATTGTTTTGGCAGGTTACCCTTGGCTAACAGCCAAACATCAACCCGGACTCACTCCCCTCCCTTAGTGAGACAGGGGCAGATAATAGGATGAAAAAGCTTGTGGACAAGTAGTGGACAAAATTAATTTATTGTCATTTAAAACAGATTTGGGTGAGGATAGAGACAGAGAAACATTAAAACAACACATTTCTTCCCCACCTCCCAAGCTTAGTTTCACACCTCCACTCCAGACTCTTCTACTCCTCCCCTGAGCAGCAGCGTAGGTTATAGTGGGAAATAGGTCTCTCTGTCACTCCTTCCTTCTCACACATTTCCCTTGCTCCAGTGTAGTCCCATGGGCTGTAGTCAGTCCTTCTGGGGGAAAAAAAAAATAAATATCTCTGGAGTTTGTTCTCCTGCAGGCTTGCAGGCTGCAGTTCCTTCAGCAAATATCCATCTGCTCCAGTCTGGGTCCTTTCCTGCTCCTCCTCACCTTGGTGTTCCCTCTACTGTTTCTCACTGTTTTTCTTTCTCTTCTGCCTGTCCATCATTTTCTGCCCTTTCATGTATTCACAGAGGAACCACCAGCTTTGCTTGTGGGCTCAGCTGTGTCCTGCAGTGGGTCCATTGCAAAGCCAGCTGGAATTGGTTGTCCCTGGCATAGGAAAGCTCCAACTGCTTCCCACACAGGCCACCTTTGCAGCCCCCTGGAACTAAAACCTTCCCACTTACACCCAATGAAGTTGTGGTAGAAAAAATAACTTTACAACAAGTTTTCACTTTTCCAGCTTAAGATCCTACTTCAACAGGCTCTAACGTTTCTCCCAGACCTGTCAAACCATGTGACAAAAGTAATGGTTGAGGAGCAGTGATTTGTCCAGGGATCCTCCTACTCGAAATATGCATCATGCTGTTAACCGAAATGGTGTTTCTTCATTTTTGATTATAACTTTTATATTAAAAGTTTAGAAGGCCTTAATTTTCTAATTTTTTTATTTCTTTTGAAACCTTGATCTTTATTTCATGAAGCAGAAATACTGATCTCTAGCCAGTTATGGTGTTTGGGTTTTTTTCCCCTTTTTCAAATGAACCATACATCTTTTTATATGCATGGATATTAACAAATAATTACTGTCTTTAGCTTCATATAACTTGATGCACCTTGGATTAGATTTCAGCTACTTCATATTAGTTAAGTCAATGTTGAACTTATAGACCAGTTACAGATTTCATTTAGGTAACATTTCATTTCTTATATCATATTTCTCTGAATATAAAAGTAATACTAATAAAATTCCATTTACTGTTGAAGTAATTGGTAGCAGGGGGAAAGATATTCTGCTCTGTTGCGGTACATGTGGTAAGAGTATTATGGTCTCCCCTCAGCCTCCTCTTCTCCATCTGAACAACCCCAACTCCCTTAGCCTCTCCTCACAGGGTTTATTCTCCAGAACCATCACCAGCTTTGTTGCCCTCCTCTGGACCTACTGCATCACCTTTTTTTGTGGCAAGGGGCCCAAAACTGGACACTGTGTTCGACATGGGGCCTCACCGGTGCTGAGTAGAGGGGGACAATCACCTCCCGAGTCCTACTCACCACACTGTTCCTGATACAGGCCAGGATGCTGTTAGTCTTCTTGGCCACCTGGGCACACTGCTAGTTCACGTTAAGCTGGCTGTCAACCAACACCACCAAGTCCTCTTCTGCCAGGCAGCTCTTCAGCTAGCCACTCTTCTCCAAGCCATGGAGTTGTTGTTCCCCATGGCATGTGGTTGTTGTGACCTGGCTCTTGGCCTCACTGAACCTCATCCCATTGGCTTTGGCCCATCAATCCAGCCTGTCCAGATCCCTCTGCAAAGCCTTTCTACGCTCTCACCTAGTTTGGTGTCATCTGCAAACTTACTGTGTTTGCACTTGATCCCTTCATCCAGATCATTAATAAAGCTGTTGAGAACTGGCCCCAATGCTGAGGCCTGGGGGCCACCACTTGTGACCGGCCGCCAACTGGATTTATCTCCATTCACCGCCACTCTCTGGGCCCAGCCCCCCAATCAGTTTTTAACCCAGCAGAGAGTACTCTCATCCAAGCCATGGGCAGCCAGTTTCTCCAGTACAATACTGTGCGTGACTGTATCAAAGGCCTTACTAAAGTCCAGGTGAACAACATTCACAGCCTTTCCTTCTTCTACCAAGCGGGTCATTTTGTCATAGAAGGAGATCAGTTTTGTCAAGCAGGACCTGCCCCTATGAACCCATGCTGGCTGGGCCTGATCACTTGGATATCCCTCACACACTTCATAACGACATCAGGCTGATATGCTCCATGACCTAAGGCACTAAGGTCAGACTGACACACCTGTAGTTCCCCGGATCATCCTTTCGAGAAGTCAAGGTATTCTGTTTCCTATTGCAGTTGGGTTTGATAACCACTAGATTATGCCTTTTATCTATTCCTTTTGAGTCTCTAGATTATGTTGCATAGTAATTCAGCTTCAGTACAAAACATGTAGAATTTTCAGTGAGGTCCCTATTTCTCCAAAGCTAGCTATAATGTGGCAATTTTTTGAGTCTTTGTTTTGCAACATGAGGAACAAAGTGAACCACAGTGTTCTATCTTTAGTTCAATGTATTTATTCAGTAGTTTGATATTAACACAGTGTCACTAAAGCTCTACCTTGATTACCTTTTTCTGTAGTTTGTCTTTAAGAAGAGTGTACTCCAAATATCACTTTAAGCACCTAAAAAGGTCATATAAACAGAATTTTTTCAGGTTCTGGATATCAGCTACAGGGTCTTCCACTTACTCTACTATCTTACTTGAGTATAAGTGTTCAAAAAAGATCCTTTGAAATGAAAAATAATCAAGTAATAATTGTTTTGATTATTTTTTATCTTAAGTCAAATCATTTTAGGCTTTAACCCTAGTAGAGCACACAAGTATAAAAATTTATATGCTGAAATGGTCTTTGAAGAACTCTGATGTAGAATAATAGGGTAAGTAAATTTTGAAATATTTCTTCTTTCCATACAAAGAAAATATAATGAAAAAAAAAGGTAAATAAGCAAGTATACTGACTAGTGTAATATCCACAAGCAAACCATATAAGAAAAAATGGACCAAAGTTTCTTCCCTCTCAAAAATTTAGTAGCACTTTTGAATACTTAATGTTCTGTTGGTGGCTTTCTAGCTGCACTAGAGCTATTAGCATTAATGCATATTGCAGCTTTGTAGCCTCAGATGTCACATTCAAAGCTCATTTTCTAATGTCATTATAACATGGCTTTTTGGAAAAGTGAGTTACTTTATTTTCTAAAATACTGTTCACAAGGATGTTCTGACATAATTAAGTCAATAACATTACTTATAATCTCCACATAAAAGTAATTATTTTATTGTCAAATATTATGCTGATGAATATGCAATGACTAACAATGTCGTTTGCTACAATTACTTTGTTTGCTGAAAATTCTGTTTCAGCTTGCAACCCGGTAGCCCTGTAATTTCTTAAAGGAAGAACTAATGGAAAGGAACTCCATTGTTTGCCAACCATATCCTTGGCTGTGTCAAACAAATCATGGACAGCAGGTCGAAGGAGCTAATTCCATCCCTCTAGTCTGCTCTTGTGAGACCCAACATGGACTACTGCATCCAGCTCTGGAGCCCTCAGCACAGGAAAGACATGGACCCCTTGGAGCAGGTCCAGAGGAGAGCCATGAAGGTGATCAGATGTCAGGACACACCTTTCCTGTGGAGACAGGCTGAGAGAGTTGGGGTTATTCAGCCAGGAGAACAGAAGGCTCCAGGGAGACCTGACTGTGGCCTTTAAATACTTAAAGGGAGCCTTCAAGAAAGATGTGGACAGACTTTTGGTCATAGCCTGTTGCAATAGGCCGAGAGATAATGGTCTTAAACTAAAAGAGGTTATATTTAGATTAGACATGATGAGGGTGGTAAAACACTGGAAGAGGTCCTCCAGAGAGGTGGTAGACGTACCAGCCCTGGAAACATTCAAGATCAGATCAACCTATTCTAGTTGAAGATGTCCCTGCTCATTGCAAGTGGTTGGACTAGATGACCTTTAAAGGTCTTTTCCAACCCAAACTATTCTATGATCTAAGGTCAGAAACTGACAGACTGTGTACTCCCCCCATCTTGAGAAACCCAGAATAAGTATTTCAAAAAATAATAAAAAAAAAAATTATCCTCTTTGTGGACTCAAATACTTTCCCTGCCTGTGCTCCAGAAAATTAAGCAAAAGCAAGCCAAAAGGTTTCATGCTGTTCCACATGGTGAACTATATGAAACACTTTAACTGTAGGGATATAACCCACTGTGGTGGCCTCAATACCATGTCTAAATACTGTACACGAGGAAGATGTTGTACCTGAAATCTATTCATAACGTGACAATCTTTTGGCGGGTCTAAAGTGGGATTACAATGTGCCGTATGTAATGTTCTCCAAAAAATGAGTATTGCTGTCTTCTTGCTAAAGGTGCTTAAAAATCTTAAACTGACAAGTCCTAATGCTGATCCCAGCCTCAGCTGTTCACTCTTTGTATAACTCCAAATTAAGCCACTAAGGCTTAATTGGCCTATATTCTTTCTTCTTCAACCTTGAAACATACTGTGTGAATATGCATATGCCATGGGGTGGTGGGGTGAGTGAGGGAGAAATGCAACCCTGAGGGAAGCTACCACCAAGAAGCTACCGCCCGTGACATAAGAGAAGGGTCTGTGTTAGTATTGACTTCTGTCTGGAAGCAGGAGGGATAGAAGAATCAATGAGGATGAAAAGGCAATAAAAACCTTGCATGATGACTCGTACAATGATGTTAAAGGGCACTGCTTCCTTTATACTTGTTGGAATAGGATTTTATAGTGTATGAGATTTCTGTGTCTGAGTCTGAGGCATAAATACAAGCAAACTTGTTCCAGCTGAGCTAACTGCAGAACCGGAAACCAGGAGAGAGCAGACAGAGACTTTCCCAGTTACTACACACAGATTATTTCAAGCAAGGTGACAGCACAACCACATCCAGGCTCCCGTCATAAAAATAAGTGACTAAAAGTGTTCCTTCAAGAATTACATGGACTTGCTATTTACTTTCTGAAATGTGGTTGTCAGAGAAGAAATTGGACAGGCTGTGATGGTTCTACTGATCATCTGTTACCTGATCTCTCCCGCTGAGAGATTAGATCACATTCCAGTTAAGTTAAAAGGAAAACCAAAACACCAGACACTTTCCAGCAAAAAAACTTCTAACCCCTACACTTCTATTTCAGATATTGCCATAATTCCTAGTTTGGAAAACCTTGCTGTTAAAGCTTAGGGTTTAAGAAAGAATTTGAAGAATTATAAAACAGTTTTCAGATTTGAAACCACATTGCTTTTTTGATTGATCTTAATTCCACTTTTTTCCTAAAGACTTTTTGCTTTATACTGTCTGGTTAGCATGCCATATCTGATATGAAATGATGGTCTACCATTAAAGATTCTTTTTCTCTCATAAATTGAAGTTCTTCCTTCTCCCCCAAAAAGACCCCACAACAATCTGTTATGCAACATCTTTACATGGGAACTGAAATCTACTAAATTATTTCATAAGGGCATTTACTCAATAAAGGCAATGAAGGCAGTATTCTTCCAGCTTTTTTTTTTTTTTTTCTATTTATTTCAGTCCTCTCTTTGGTACCAAATCTGACCCTGAAAGTTGTATCAAGGCAGATGGATGATGGGGATATGATTAGAAACAGTCAACATAACTTCACAAAGGACAAATCACGCATGACTATTCTGTTGGTATTCTACGATGCAGTGACTGCATCAGTGGACAAGGAAAGAACAAGTGATGCATCTACCTGGACTTCTGCAAGGACTTTGATGCAATCCCACACAACCTCATTGTTGCTAAATTGGAGAGGTAGGGGTTCAATAGAGTGAATATTTGGTGGATAAGAAATTGGATAAATGGCTATAAGCATGGAATTAGAGTTAATGGTTCAGTGTCCAAATGGAGATCAGTAAAAAGTGGTTCATATTGGGACTGGTACTGTATAATATCTTTATTAATGACATAGACCGTAGAACTGAAGATACACTCAGCGAGTTTGCACTCATTAAGCTGAGTGGTACAGTTGATTCGCTAGATGGAAGTGTTGCCATCCAGGGGGACCCTGACAAGCTTGAGTAATGGGCCTGTGCAATTCTCATGAAAATCCAAATACAGGTTCCTGCACCTGAATCAGAGCAATCACTAGTATCAATACAGGCCGGACGATGGATGGATTAAGAGCAGCCCTGTGGACAAGGACTCGAGGATACTGATGGATGAAAAATTTTACTTCAGCGATAAAATGCTCTTGCAGCTCAGAAAGCCAATTGTACCCTGGGCTGCACAAAAAGAAGTGTGGCCAGCAGGCTGAGATCTGTGAGATCAACTGTGAGACTTGGAGTTGTTCACTCTGGAGAAGAGAAGGCTCCAGGGAGACCTTATTGTGTCCTTTCATTACTTAAAGGGGGCTTATAAGCAAGATGGAGAGAGACATTTTACCAAGGTCTGTAGTGATGTAATAAGGGGTTATAAACTGAAAGTTGTTAGATTTAGATTGGACATAAGGAAGACATTTTTTATGATGAGGGTGGTGAGACACTGGAACATGTTGCCCAGAGAAGTTGTGAATGCCCCATCACTGGAATTGCTCAAGGTCAGACTGGATGGGACTTTGAGCAACTTGATTGAGTGAAAGATATTTCTGCCCATGGCAGGGATGATTGGACTAGATGATCCTTAAAGATTGCTTCCAACTCAAACCATTCTATGATTCTATGATTTGTTTGATCAAGCTTGTATGTTCATAACAGTGCTACTCTGCAAAAGTAGTAACCAGAAAGACTGAAAAACATGCAAAGCTGTTTTTAAGGGAAGATGAATTAAACTTGTTAAGTCTGAACCTGAAATGTAAAACATATATAGAAAACAAAGCAACTAAGGGAAGAAGTGCATGCCTACACATTTCTGATTTGTGTCCCTTTTGATGCCTCATATCTACTGATAAACTGGAGAGAGTACAGTGAAGAGCAACTGAAAGCACATGACATTTGAGGGGTTGCTGAATAGCTTGGAGAAGAGAAAAGTAAGGTGCAATATAATAGCAGTCTTCTACTGCCTAAAAGAGAGGTACAAGCAAAAGAGCGTCAGGCTCCTTTCAGGAGTGTACAGTGAAAGAACAAGGAACAGTGAACACATGGCTCACAAAGGGAAATTCTGATGAGAATTAAGGCGAAGAGAGAGAACATACCAAGAAAACCCAATGAGAATGAGTAAGCACTGAAACAGTTTGTCCAGAGATGGACATCCATCCATCTTTGGAGATATTCAAAATATGACTAGATAACAAATAATCTGATCTGGCCTTAATGTTATCTGAATTTTGAGGAGGAGGTTCAAACACATGACTACCTCCAGTAGTTCCTTTCGAACGGTTGTTGGGTTTTTTTTCTGTGATTTCATAATTTATTTTTTTTTTTTTTAGAGTGGTATAAATTTAATTATAGATAAGGACAGCAAGAAAATACCAATGGAAAAAAAAATCTGTGGTCAGCGGAAGTAAGGTCGATAATCAGAAATTTCTCAATATATGTTCAGAGCAAGCGAGGTAGTAATATTGGTACAAGTACCAGATTAAAAAAAATAAGATAAGAAAGGAGTTAATAATACAGATAAAATAGACCTGTGCAAAGAATACACTTATTCTGTAGTAAAAAAATATACAGTCATCTTATGTTGATAAAAATTATTTTGTATTTCATATTTAACTGGATGAATGGTAAATATGCTGAAAGTAAAGAAACAGTCCACTCACCACAAAGACCATTAAAAGAATGGATGAATGGAAAGTATTTATAAGTACACCTGATCTGATATTTGGAAAACAGGCCATCTAGATAAAAGCAAATGTAATTTAGTCTATAGAATTTACTCAGAGAGTAAGAAGTGATTTGGTCACAGTCCAAGGTATGATCATAAAGAATGGATTCCTTACTGTTTCTGTAATACAACAACAAAAATTGTCTTGAGGAAGGGTTCTGATATTTTTTAATAATAATTCATCAAAGAATCATAAGGTGGGGCTACTACTGCCTCATTATAACGCAAATATGGGTCTACAAATATGTTTTACTTTGCCCATAGGTATGATGTAATACCCACCAAATGGATATGTCATACTCAATCTACGCAGTGAAAGTTTAAACTAGAGGAACCTCAGAATCTCTTAAAATTTCTCTCCTTGGCTCTGCTTTCTGAAATTTGCTTTGACCTCAACCTATTACTTGAACAAGGAGAAAAGGTTGTAAAATTACAAAAACTAAATTAATTCTTATGAAGCTCTGTAACAGACGCATAAAAGACTGACAACAATGTGCCCCATTCTGAAACATACTAAGCATATAATGAAATCTAATATTTACAATGGCAAGAGTATATGGCTGTATAGAATTTTGTGGGGAGTACATTTTGTTATGTAACAGGAAATGTGTCTGAATCAGCCCTTCATATTAAGTTATATTATAGAAGTTCTTCAGATATTTAGAAGCTACTTTAGTACTTATTTTAACAGGAAACTTCTAATTCTTATGCAGAAATGAGTCCAAACCCCCAAATTAGTTGTTTTATTTTTAAATATAATTAATTGTCTCATCATAAGGCAGCAGAAGTCTTCAATAACATTCTTTAAAATCTTTGCAGATGAACTACAAGACAGACTGAGTCATTGCCCAAAGGAATTAATAAAGGTTCTCTAAATGTGTATGCATTCTGTCACGATGTTGAAGCATTCAACATTTTCCAAAAAATAGTTTGAATAGAGGTGAAACTTGAGGAATGATTAAAAAAAAATGTTTAAAAGTGCTAGGGAGCAGAAAGCAAAAAAAGCATTCACTTGCAAGTTACTGTTATTGCCAACTTATAGTTACTGAAATCAACAAAAAGTTTGCAAGATATTTCAGTGGTTTGCATTTTTATTCTATGGAAAAAGGTAGTAGTTTGTCTAAAATGACATAAGCTGAAAGTAATGCTATTTTAAACTTAATATCTCTTCATTGTTCAAATGTAAACTTGGTTTTGTAATTGATGGTATTCGGTGATTCAACTGGCTGTCCTGGTTGCCTTAATGGTTTCATAGTAATGACAGACATACAAAAAAATCTTACATTTCCCATAAAAAAGTTAGCTAGAATGTCTCCAAGAGGGCTACATATGTTTAAAAATACTTATATAGAGTAACTAATTTAGAAGAGAGAAATGACAAAAAGTGCTTTTCTGTCAACTGAAATAACTCAAACACACAAGACTGTGTAAAGAATAGAACAAAAAAAAAAGAATAGAAGTGTCTTTAGGGTAATAATTATTTCATAAAAAGATATGCTACCATTGTTATAGAATGATGAATTGAAAGAATTTTTGATGGTTCCTCGTCCTGAGTTAGAAGTAGCAGATAGCTATCTTATAAAATGGCTTTAAATAAAATCAATGCATTGGTATGAAAAATGCATGGAAACAAACTAAAAGTATGATTTATGAATGAAGGAAGAATTTTCTATGTATTCTACATTTTCTCTCTTCATATATTGGAAGTATTACTGTATTCAGCTACAGTCATGAGACTTGTTTCTTTGCTTGCAGGAGTTACTGCAAATTACCTAAGTAAAAAAAGAGTTGGCGTCACATAAAAACTATAAAAAACTAACATAACAACAAAATGTCTATTAATCTAGGTAAAAAATTATGTAAATATTTTAAATCCCATCATCTAGATCCCTTATGAACATATTGAACAGCACCAGGTCAAATATCAGTCCCTGGGGGACTCAATTTGTGCCAGGTTGCCAGTTTGAAAAAGAGTTATTTATCACCACCTCCTGGGTGCATCCTGTCAGCCAGTTCCCCACCCACTGCGCAGGTCACTTGTCTAGACTATAATACATTAGTTTCTCTAGGAGGAGGCTGTGGGGAACCATGCTGAAAGCCTTGGAGAAATCCAGGTAGACAATGTCCACTGCTCACCCCACATCAACTGAACATATTCCTTTGTCATAGAAGAGAGAAGAGGACCAGGTTTGTCAAGCATAATTTGCCCTTGGTGAACCCACGGCGGCTTTTCCCAATCGTGTGCTTCATTTGACTTGTGATAGCCCCCAGGAATATTCATGACATGACTTTCACAGGGACTGAAGTAAGACGGATGGTTTTACAATTTCCTGGACCCTCCTTTAATCCCCTCTTGAATGTAACCCTCCCTAGAAAGGAAGAATGGTGCCTCAAAGGCACAAACATGTGCAAGGAAATTGTGGTCTATTGCACGTATGTGTTTACACACCATGAAGATTTATTTTCCTCCTAGAAGCACACAATGAGGGTAGACACCTAAACAGCATACCTAAATTTAAAACCCAACAGTCTGTGGGCAATGCTTTAGGAAGGTGCTTCTGTACTCCCAAATAATAGAAAAAGAAGAAGGGAAATGGGTGGGAAGATAATGTCTGTGATGACACCTTCCTGCAGTAACTGTCTTTATCTGTATTGGTGGCATGCTTTGTAATTTCACAGTGTTACCAGTCTGGGATTGATTTGGGAACTAGAAAAAAAATCTTTTTTCTTCTTAGTCTTCAGGGGAAAAAAATTACAATGGGAGAACTGAGAACTTCCTTAACATACGATGGAATTATTATCTACAGAAAATAATTGTATGTGACTAGGAATAAGCAGGTAGAAATTCTCATTGTCGATAGAATTACTAATACAACATAATATCCATATATCCCTAATTCATTCAGTTGGAAATCTTGATTACAATTCTTTTTTACTGCGACATAATGCCAAGAAATGACAAAGGAATAGAAGACTCTGCAAATAAAATGCAACCTAGCACACAAAGAAAAGATTTGATGAGAAAGAACAGCATTACTACCATAGCAACAACCTGTCATGTATACAGTTTCTTAACTTTAAATGCAGCTTTATCATTTTAGTGGCTGAGGGAGGTGCCCAGCTAGAGTATTTTTATGTCTAAACCTTAAGCTTGGGCTTTCCGCACTGAAGATATTTTTTTCTTGGTATTAAATCTGTTCCACTGAAAGGATATTAAATTTGTTACTGTATTCTAATAAAATAGGTGGATTGAGGCAGTGAAAAATTATAATGTAATAGAGGCCAATTACTGCTGAAAAGAAAAAGAATGGATGTGTTGCCATAATAGTAATTAAAAGAAGTGAACATCTAGTGTATGAAGGATGAACTGAAGAGATTAAACTGGAATCTAATATCTTAAGAGGTGTGATGAAGTACAGAAACAACCACAAACCACAGGGTGGGAAAGGGTTATGGGTGAGTGCACTTGAGTCACGTGAATGCATACCTGAAGCTTTGTCTAGAAAATGTCATAAAAAATGTGTGTCCATGTCATTCAAGAATGTGCTGTACAACTTCCTGAACAGTGAGCCTGAAATAGAGTGTGTGCTACATTTGTAAAACATTCTGGAAGACTGCAAGTCAGTTCTGCAGGTCAGGCAATACATCAAAAGGGCATCAGAGTTACTATGCCCGAGCAAAACAAATTCACTGGGAATGTATAGTACACTAAATGCATCCCCATTGCATCAACACCTTGAACTCTCTGAATTTGTTCTATGCTATCAAACTGCATATGCACAATAGCCAGCTGTTACATAGCCCAGTCAGAACAACTATTCTTTCTCTGTAGAATACTACAGATCAGATTTAGAAATCCCAGACACAAGTTTTATATTTGGGATACCAGAGATGCACTGGCTCCTTTTTTCAAAATAACACCTAAGTAAAAGGTAAAAAAAAAATCCCTTGAAGACAAAGGAAATCCCTTGAGTACAAAGGAAAAAAATCAGAAGAATATGAAAAGAAACTGGAAAATTGAATTAACAGTGTTCTAAATAAAGAGTGCAGAAATAGAGTATTACATGGAAGTTAAGATAATTATTTTAATTTTACTGGCTTAGAATACGTTATCATGCATAAAAGGACATCAGTAATAGTTCTCATAAGTTTTAGTGCTTATGAGACTGCATTATTTTACTTTTGTGGCCTGGCCAACCTGCAATATGGAAATGGCTACATCTGTTCCTACTGATGTATCTCCCAAAGGTATGTGCACAGTGTCACCATACCTGAAGGCCTCATACTGTCTTAAGGATTTATCCACCATGGACATTGTCACCTGCTACTATACATTGAATCTATATAGAGAAGTTTCCTATGTTCAGCCTTCCTCTCGTGGGTAATGTCGACATTACTAAGTATGTCAAGACAGTATATTACACTCAGATATGCTCTCCAATGTTAAAATAGAGGCATAGCCAGAAAATATAGCCAGATACCCAAGTTTCATATTTCCTAATATACCTGAAATCTATTGCTACTCACAACCAGATCAGTTTTCATTGAGGGCCAGGAAGATCAACACCTGTTCCAAAAACAAGACTCTGTATGTTGTGTCTCATTCATTCTCATAACCTAGTGTTTGTTTCCTCCTGTTCCCATACCCATACCCAAACATGAAATATATAATGAATGGAATTCCTTGCTATAGTACTGTGATTGGCTAACATTGCACTGACTGAATTAAAATTAGCTTTTTACCTCTTTTTCTAACAGATATTCTTGCAAATTCAACCAGGTATCCAACACTCAAGTTAAACATCTTTATGTGTTTGTTTAGTTCTCATTTTATAAATCAAAGCTAGCATTAGAAGTTTCTAAAAACAAAGTATATCCTTCTATAAGCTTTGGCAACTGATTTGTTTCTGAATTATGTCCAAAATTATAAATGCAAATATGTAGTTGTATATATAATTTAGTCAGAAAATCATATTGGGTTTTTTTATTGTAAAGCATTGGATAAGAACTAATTTTACACTTCTAAGTGCAGGTGGACTTCATTTTGATGTTATGGAAAACATATTGTGCTGGGAAAAATGGAAAATAAAAAAAAAATCATAGGACTCATGTTGTCAATGAAAAACAATTCACATTTCAAATTTTAAACACTATTCTAACACCAAATTTTCAGTATTTGTTGTTTTCTAAAAAATATGTTCTAGGAAAACTTATACATGTTATGTATGTGAGAGATTATGATTTTCTCGTCATTGGAAGTTTCAATCAAAATAGATTAGCTTCAACACTCAAAAGAAAAATTCACCTTTCACATCACTATTTATAATCTTCCCCTAACCTGGTGATTTCTGAATGTTGAATAGAAAGTTAATGCCTTGGTTGTTAAAAACACTAGTCAAAAACATACGCAAAATCAAATATATGCTAACTTCTGGTCCTACACTTCCTATTTATCCTACACTTAACGATAAATAATTGCCAAAAATAATTATTGCTTCTATCATGCAGATGTAATAAAGTGTATAAAATGTATGCCAATGTGGGTGTGTGTTTGTGCACACATATGCATGTATGTGCATAAATTAACTGATATAGAAGACTGCTTTGTGTGAATATTTTTTGTGTGAGTATAATTTACAAAAAAATTACAAGACAACATTCTAAATTGAAGTGATAACAGATTTTTTTTAGAAGAGAGCCACAAAACCACAGATGGAACCTGTACTACTGTTTAAAGCACTACACTTGAGCTAAAAGACAGCTTTAACTTGTAAGATGCAAGCCAATTTGCCTTGTAAGGCCAAGTATTTTTAATAATGAAATCTGCTAAGAAAAAGAAATAGTTTCCTCTAGTTCTTATCTCCCTCTGTATTCTAAAGGAAAGTGAAGGCAATAGACCTTGATTTTGACTCTCTATCTGCTATTGAAATTCTTTTTTTATAAAGTTGAAATATTTCAGTAACAAAAATAATCCTGGTATTTTAAAAAGTAAGATTTTTCAGAATAGCATTTTTACCTGTTATGCACGTTGAACAACTTCAATTTGACAATTAAACACTCTTACAAAACCAAGAACTTTGTGAATGTTCATATACAAACATAAATATTTGTAGATTCATTGGTATACAGAGTACATCAACGATATTGTAAAATTGCCTTGACTTGTATTCTGTAACATGATGTAGTTTGAACTTTGAACAAAGTTGATTTTTTGTACAAAATAATTTAAAACCACATCTGTAATTTTACTGTATGCTGCATATATTGAATTACAATATTATTCTAATACATACTTAAATTGATGCCTTTTCTGAGTTTTTTTTATTTTTATTACAAAATAATTATTTATTTTTTTTAATGACTGAATGGATTTTTGTTTATTTTTTCAAGAACAAAACTCTACTCTAGTCTGCACTCGTGAGACCCCACCTGGAGTACTGTGTCCAGCTCTGGAGTCCTCAACATAGAAAGGACATAGAAGTGTTGGAATGGGTCCAGAGGAGGGCCACAAAGATGATCTGGGGGATGGAGCACCTCTCCTATGAAGACCAACTGAGGGAGCTGGGCTCATTCAGCCTGAAGAAGAGAAAGTTCTGGGGAGACCTTATTGGAAGCAGCCTTCCAATATCTGAAAGGAGCCTACAAGAGATCTGGAGAGGGACTCTTTGTCAGGAAATGTAGTGACAGAACAAGGGGTAATGACTTTAAATTGGAAGAAAGGAGATTTAGTCTGATTACCAGAAGGAAGTTCTTTACTGTGAGGGTGGTGAGTCATTGGAACAGGTTGCCCAGAAAAGTTGTGGATGCCTCATCCCTGGAAGTGTTCAAGGCCAGGGTGGACAGGGCTTTGAGCAACCTGCTCTAGCGGGAGGTGTCCCTGCCCATGGCAGCGGGGTTGGAACTTGATGATCTTTAAGGTCCCTTCCAACCCTAACCATTCTAGGATTCTATGAAATTATTTTGAGTTCTACACCACATCTTGTGGAATACACAACAATTTTAAACTGGCTGCTGCAGTTGAGTCTTTTTATCACTGTAGATTCACATTTCCATGCTCTTTGTTTTATGATATATTCTGTTGGATTTTCTTGTGTGGTGATATATCATGCACAGTCTGACCCTTAAGTTACTCTATGAAATACCCTTATCATCTCTAACTGTCTGTCTCTATATCTATCTATCTATCTATTTAGAATGTTGAAGTTTAGATTTTCATAGACTTGACCTCAAATACCCATTTTGAAATTCATGGATCTTGTCTTGATGGGTCTGTCCAGTGTCCTACTCTGCTGGCATATTTTGGGACACGAAGCCTGATGTCCTAGACTATTTGTTCATGATCTGTCTGAGCAAAGTATACATCTCAATCAGGCATCAATTCTTTTCTGTGACAGGTGGAAAGCAAGGGCTGCGTAGGCATGTTGCATTCCAATTTAGAGACAAAATATGAATGAGGAGAAAGAAATGAGAATAATAATATAGATAGAGTTGTAGAATCTAGGCAGATTCCAAAAAACTCAGAACATCACTGCTACATTTCATAAATAGGCTTTTTTGCCATTTCCACTCACTGTCAATTTCCTTTTTATGTTTGATGTTCATTAGCGCTTCATACAGCAGTAGTCATCATCCTGTCCACCTATTCCAGAAGATTCATATTCTGATTCTGTCAAAAACCTATAGAAAAAATGTTGCTCCCATGAAGTGGAATTTCATTTCTCTCTAAGATGTAGAAAAGGTACTGATGGTTAGAATGCTGAATTATTGGGGTGTTTAATTAAAAACAAAACAAAACAAAACAAAAAAAAACCCAAAACACCAAAACCATCAAACTAAAACCACAAACAAACAAACAAACAAACAAAAAAGGAAACAAAAAAGCCAATCAAGAAATCAATGGAGAGTTAAGTAATTTCTAACATGGAGAAGCTAATTAAGGTTAGTAGGGCTAATTGTCATGCAGCCTGTGACAGTGATGTATGTCAGAAGTACTTCCAGGTAGAAAAGCAAAAAAAAAAATAAATTAAGATAATAGTAATACAGAGTAAAAAGGACAAAACACAACAAGCTGCTAAGCATCATTAATTACTGCTATGATAAAGGGGGAAGAAATGAAATATTTGAGACTGCTAAAATATTTTCACTTTTATCATCCATGTATTATCTCTGCCTACTGGACTGTGGACAGCTACTTATTATCCTATAACTTCTTTCACTCCCCAAAATCCATTCTAAATAACTATATATTTGTCCCACACACGTCTGCTTTGACACCCAAAAAGAAAACAATGAAAACAGAATGGGGCAGTATATCAATAATTTTTTTCATAATCTCAAGAGATTTCCTCTCTTTGCAGAAGCTCCTGAATAGCTTCAAGAAATGGAAATAAAAAATATATAAAGAAAAAAATATTTTCTCTATAATGTGTCCCTGTGTCTTGCCATAGACATATTTCCTCAGTGAAGGAGGTATTCCATAATGCATTCTGGATGCCCACTTCCAAGACATTTCCCACAGCAGTGGTTCTAGAGAAGCAGAAGAAAAAGTAAATGAGTCATAGAAGCTAAACTGGGGATCTAGGACTGAGTTTCAGTTGCTGACCTCCTTTTAGTGTAAGACCAAAGTGTGCATCATCTTATACCCTCCTTAGATTCAAATAGAACGTAATTCAAAAGTACACACAGGTGAGAGCTGTGATGTGTACAAAAGCTTTCCCTATTCAGAAGATCATGGACCAGGACTGCAGTAAAATATGCATGATCCACAGTTAAGATGTTTTTTTTTGTTAAAAAGTTGAAAAAGCTGAGTTTTTTCTGAATTAATAAAGGCCATGAAATTCTCCACCTTATCAATGACACTGCTAAGGAATCTTGAACCAAAAGAAACAGCACATTCCAGAAAGAAAATATTCCTACGAGAAAGAAAAATTTACCTTTATATTATTTGGCTTCTAAAAGTTTCTATATATATGGAAGAGAATAATTTCCCCTTGCTGGGTAATTATCCTAATTAAAGTGTGTAGAAATACAAATGGGACCAAACGCACTGTAGTATCTTTTAAGAATACAGACATGAAAATCATCAACTTGTTCTTGATGTGAATTATCCAGTATTATGACTCACTTTATGATTCATGCAGTGCTTATTATGTAAGGTTGTTTATACTCTCTTCCAAACCCTTGTTACTTTTTTACTGGCTTTTACTTGGCCTCCACTCTTAAAATAACTTCTACATTTTATTTTGTAGGATAATCTATATGGATGGACCAATTAAAAATAACACACTTAATCTCTCTTTTTCTATTTCTTTATGTAGTGATTGACCAATTCAAAATATATCGAGAGATGTTATATTGACCCTACAGCTATCTGGTCCCAAAAAAATTACGTATTCATTTGTCAATTGTACAATCTATTAATTTCATGTGACCTTTACATTCCTGACTGTACAGTAGCCCATCTTACAATAGAGGATATGGTAGCACCTTCTCCCAGAATGCCTTAGAGTCTAATGGTTAAGATATTTCCCATAGTTGAAGGAAGTTGAATTTTCCTCAGGTTTTGGAGAAAAACAGACCCTAGGTTTCCTGCTTCTGAGCGCAGGACCCTAGAAGCTTTCTGTTTTCAACTGATTGATACCAACTCTGGCTACCTTTGATAAATGCACATGTTCAGTTCAGTGCTTACTGAAGGACACTCGTCAATAGTGAACATTTCTTTTGGCTAACTCTAGGCAGTCCTTCATTGCACACACAGGCTTATGCTTTGGATTCATCTAGCTTAATGGACTATCAAGGGAACCCAGGTGCATGGAACTCACATGTTCAAATACTAAGTCAAGGCTAGTTATCCTTTTAAGCAAAAAATAATGAGTATTTCCAAAGAAAAAAATATTCCATCCTAAAATAAGTATCTAAAATCTTTGTAAAAACTCTTTTCCTTTTTAGCTATCTAATATTAACTGACATGATTTGTTTTGTTTTGGTAGGTTGCAGGGAGGGTGGGGTGGTTATGAATGACAATGTCTAACTTCCATAATACAAATCTTGAATCAAAATATAAAAAAACCATAACGAATCTCAAATGTTAAACCAAAAATAATAAGACAACAATAATGATAAAAAAGATCCAGTATCTTTTCAGTTATATGGTGTATGGGAGAGAGATGATTTAAGTAGTTGCTTGTTCATAACCTCAGGCCAATCAGGTAAAAGTCCTTAAACCACAAACCTCCAGTCTTTAGAATTCCTGCACTTTGAAGAGTGTTCAGTTCTAAATTCAATTTTATTAGTCTAATGACTATATTCAAATACCTTTCTCATGGATGAATTTGGGTAAAATTGGCTTCTGTTTGCTTAGTTGCTAATTTCCTGGCTAAATTCTGAATCCATGGTGTCTTGTCCCTTATTTATTTACTGTATCAGTCATGTCTTTATTTTACATTATCTCACTACTAATTACATTATTCACCAACAGTAATCAAGGGCCTGATGAAATCTGCATCTCTTTGTTTCAGAATTATTGTGGTTGTTCATTAAAAGAGAGTGCTAAGAAAGAGAAAGAATCCAGTATACGATTCTCTCGTTTAAGCAAAATCTCGACAGATAAAATGGTTTTACTTGGGCTTTATCCTAGCACAAAGAGATTGTAATTTTCTTACAAGCAACGAATAGTTGTTTATGCATTAAATAGATATTTTATTTACACTTATAAATCTGAAGGATTATTTCATTGCAGATTTATACACATGACAGAATGTATCTTTCACTTCAGCTATTAACATTGTTCACAATTGCCTTTGACCAAAGAAAAAAATAGCTATTTTCTTACAGTCTTGACTCATTTTTAAGCTAATATATATTTGTCACTATTCACTGACAAATAAAGAATACAGGTACAGAATAAGATCTTGTGTTGTATTGCATCAGTTTTACCTTTAGGCTGCTTACATTAGATTACACAATATAGTTTATTTAATTTATTTTTGTGTTAAAATATAAAAACATGTGCAGATTAATTTGGGAATAAAAAATAGTGTTGTTCATTTTTTATGCTTGTATTTAAAATATGCTATTTAATGTATATATAAAATAGTATAATTTGGTTTAGCCTTTTGATTGTTTTTGTTTTTGCTTCAAAGCAATGCACTTGTTATATTCTTTTCAAGAAGTCACTGTAATAACTTCAAGCACATTTAGTAGTAGCTTCCCCACAACAAATATCCTGCCATTTTCATTTTCTTGTCATTATTACTTTCAAAGGTATGTAATTTGTTGTGCTATGATACAGAGCCCTCATTTGTACAAAGAATAATAGATTGCAACTCTTTTAGTCTATTCCATTTAACAGACATTTTTTTTCTCTCAGTACTTAAAAGGTTCTGTTCATTCTATCTGTCCTGAAGACTGAGACTTTTGTTTTATTCTGAACCCTGTCTGACAACATTTTCATTAAAAGAAAAAAATCCTGTAGAGCAGTTTTCTGAATCAATAACAGTTTTGCAAGTAAACCTCAATGGAATAACGCTGTTTTACCAGTATGTGAGCTGTTCCTATTGCTCATATTTGAAAAGTGGGAAGAAAAAGGAAAAAAACAAATATTTAGAAAACTACTAGATACTTATTTGATTTTCTGCTCTTGATGAGGGATGGCACAGGAAAATGCACATTACCTTAGGTGTTTTTTCACTGAGTTCTGAAGTAATCGTTCTCTTTGCTCTTCATGGCTGGTCTATGTATAAACTGAGGTAAACCCTCAGAATTGTCTCATGTAAATGTCTTTGTTTCCATCACAGAATCACAGTATCATGGAAACACAGAATGATGGGGTTGGAAGGAGCCTCTGGAGATCGTCTAGTCCAACCCCTCTGCCAAAGCACCTCCAACTCAAGCAGGTTGCGCAGAAACTTGTCCAGGCGGGTTTTGAATGTCTCCAGAGAAGGAGACTCCACAACCTCTCTGGACAGCCTGTTCCAGTGTTCTGTTACCCTCACCGTGAAGAAGGCTTTCTTCTTATATTTCAGTGGAACCTCCTATGTTCCAGCTTGCACCCATTTCCCCTTGTCCTATCATTGGACGTCACTGACATGAGCCTGGCTCCATCTTCCTGACACTCACCCTTTACATATTTATAAACATTAATGAGCTCACCCCTCAGTCTCCTCTTCTCCAAGCTAAAGAAACCCAGCTCCCTCAGCCTTTCCTCATATGGGAGATGCTCCATTCCCTTCATCATCTTTGTAGCCCTGCCCTGGACTCTCTCAAGCAGTTCCCTGTCCTTCTTCAACTGAGGGGCCCAGAACTGGACACAACATTCCAGATGGGGTTTCACCAGAACAGAGTAAAGAGAGAGGAGGACCTCTCTTCACCTACTAACAACCCCCCTTCTAATACACACCAGGATGCCATTGGCCTTCTTGGCCACAAGGGCACAGTGTTGGCTCATGGTCATCCTGTTGTCCACCAGGATCCCCAGGCCCCTTTCACCTACGCTGCTCTCCAACAAGTCATTTCCCAGCCTCTACTGGTACCTGGGGTTGTTCTTGCCCAGATGCAAGACTCTACACTTGCCCTTGTTATATTTCATTAAATTTCTCCCCACCCAACTCTCCAGCCCGTCCAGGTCTCATTGGATGGCAGCACATCCTTCGGGCGTGTCAGCCACTCCTCCCAGTTTGGTGTCATCAGCAAACTTGCTGATAGTGCACTCTATTCCCTCATCCAAGTCGTTGACGAATATACTGAATACTACTGGTCCCAGTACTGATCCCTGAGGGACTCCACTAGATACAGGCCTCCAACTAGACTCTGTTCCATTGACCACAATTCTCTGGCTTCTATCCTTCAGCCAGTTCACAATCCACCTCACTACCCTATTGTCCCGGCCATACTTCCTCAGTTTAGCTGCAAAGATGCTGTGGGAGACAGTGTTGAATGCTTTACTGAAGTCAAGATACACCACATCCACTGCTTTACTACCATCTGTCCACCTGGTTATGTCTTCATAAAAGGCTATCAGGTTGGTTAAGCATGACTTCCCCTTGGTGAAACCATGTTGACTGCCTCTTATGACCCTGTTATCCTTGATATGACTAGAGACAGTGCCAAGGATAAGTTTTTCCATCACCTTTCCAGGGATGGAGGTGAGGCTGACAGGTTTATAGTTACCCGGGTCCTCCTTCTTGCCATTTTTGAAGACTGGAGTGACATTTGCTTTCCTCCAATCCTCAGGCACCTGTCCCGTTCCCCACAACTTACCATGAGAACCCATGGATTTATGGATGTCTAGCTTGCTTAATCCAGTCCTCATCAACTGAGGCAAACTCCTCCTTTATCCTGACTTCCTTTGGGGCCTCAGGGTTATGGGGCTCCTCCGGACACCCTCCAGCAGTATAGACAAAGAAGACATTCAGTAACTTCTCAGTATCTTCTGTCACCAGGGCACCCACCTCATTTATCAGTGGGCCTACATTGCCTCTAGTGTTAGTTTTGTCTGCAATGTATTTGAAGAAGCCCTTTCTGTTGTCCTTGACCCCTCGTGCAAAGTTTAATTCTAAGGAGGCCTTAGCTTTCCTAGTTGCATCCCTCCATCCTCTGTCCAGCTCTCCTGAGCTCCTGTACCTTCTAGAGCCATAATCCATGAGATTTCTCCAAGCATTTTCTTGAAGAGGCTGAAATTAGTGTTCCTGAAATACACGGTGTCAGTCCTACTACTTGTTGTTTTGTGCATATTCACAGTGATCCTGAACTCTATCTTTTCATGGCCACTGCAGCCAAGGCTGCTCCCAACCCTAATGTCCTTCATCAGTGCCTCTTTGTTTGTCAGTACTAGGTCCAGGAGTACACCTCTCCTTGTTGGTTTCTCCACCACCTGAGTCAAGAAATTATCATCAATACACTGGAGGAACCTCCTGGACTGTACTTGTCTGGCTGTGTAGCTTTCCCAGCAGATATCAGGATGATTGAAGTCGCCCATAAGAACCAATGCCTGCTATTGCAAGGTTACATTGAGCTGTCTGTTAAAGGCCTCATCAACTTCCCCATCCAGATCAGGTGGCCTGTAATCAACTCCCACAACATTATCCCTCATATTGGCCTGCCTCTTCATCTTCACCCACAAGCTCTTGATTCGTTCCTCATTTTCCCCCAGGGAGGGTTTTAGAGACATCTCCTCTCTCCAGCACTGCCCTCTTTCCAATATTTTTTGTGGATTTTTTATTCTCTCACATCCTACTGGAGGTACATCTTAATGTACATTAATTCTTCCAAATTTGCTCCAGAATTACATTCTTTTCTTTGCACATGAGCAAACAACTGTCTTTTGCTGAAGTTAATGTTGTTTCATAGGTTTTTAAAGGAGACTTCTATGGCAATAGTATTCTTTTGTCTGTAGCAGAAGAGTTTCTGTCCTTTTTATTACCACTGCAGCAATATCTCTGGCATATCAGACAAGCAGAACAGATGAACAGATTGCCACTGTGGTTATTCATGAAGAAAACCAATGAAAGCAATAATAGTGTTATGGTGTTGGTTTTTTAATTAACTTTGAAGTTCTACAAATTTCTGGGTACAAGAGGTATGTACTTTCCATTTTATTAAAAACAGAGTAAGACTGGATGGAAAATTAGCAAAAGGAAAATTTTCTAGTGTTGCTTCACAAGCAAGCCTGATGCTTCAATTTTATGGAGATTTGTGTGTGAGAGAAGAAGCAACTGGAAAACAGTCCAACCTTGGTATATTCATTAAAATCACAACTTTTTAATTTTTTATAAATTTTATTTCAGCCTGAACTTATCTCTGCAGAAACAATATGGGAAAGAAATTTTGCAAGTTGTGGATATTCTAAACCATACCTCAATATCTTTAATTCCTTTGGAGTTGACAGTTCCTATTGACCAGTGAAGAGATCTTAGGTAGCCTCGATAGTTCTGCATCCATGCAGTACAAATGTTTCTTTGGGAAAAGAAGAACATAAGCAAAGAAAAACCTTACTCTGTCATAATTTAGAAGTATAAAACCAGTTATTTAAGCCTGAGCTAGTTATCTTAAGCTCTCTGTATATTCAACAGAAATAGACACCTTCGAACACAGTTTATCTCATTTTATCTACCTGTCGTAGATTAAAAGAGTCACTTCCAGGAGATGCCTACTTTCTCCATTGCCTATAAGGAATTATGAAGTGCCTAACTAACATTCAGACATCTAATTCTTAGGTGCTTAATTTGGTGAAATTAAATCAAATATAAGATTTTTTTTTTAATATGATCACAACTGTTCTGTTGCCTGAAAGTTTATGGAATTCTAAAAAAGTAGAAGAAACAAAGAATCTTTAGAAAAAGCAAGGATATTTGTACATCTCCTCCTTTTTATTTTTTGTACTTATATGTTCTTTACTAAATGAAGAAAGACTTTAGGGATGGGATTAAATTTTTAAATTATCTACATCCTGTACTACTTAAGATATTATTGAGCACGCAAGATACCTCTTCAGAATTGGAGATCTGTTCCTTTCTGAAATGCCAGCTGGACAAAGATGGAACCACTTTGAGCATTTACAAAGACATTAGACATCTATGATTAGGCACCTGGGTGGGATTCACCTTAGCCTAACTTTATGTGTCTACAACAAGGATACCTTTATGTGAATTACTTGCTTGAGGTCCCATTATGCTCAATAGACATTAAGGGAAGAAATAACCCATAAGTACTTAGTATCTTTTTAGACATTCTAGTATATCAAAGAAGCCTATTAACTTGCATGTCATCTTGTTGACACAGGCTTTAAACGAGAACCATACCCTCTGGAGTGGCAAGATAATCTAAGATACCTGAATGGTACTGAAATTGTAGATAATTTGATTAAGCTATTAATGCATATGTATATGTTTTTATATACATTCAGTTACATGGACAAACTCTCAGAATATCCTAACAATATATAATATCATTTGGATAAACAGGAATATTTTAGAGTTAAAAAAGACAGGAAGAAAGAATTTATAAGAATGTCCATATGAGTATATGTTCCTGTATGTGTGGGAAATATGAGGTGGAAAATATGAAGAAAAAGAGGTAAAAATCAACACTGTAGCTCAAAGTTCCAGGAGGGATTAGTATTACATTTATTTCCTGCCCCTTTTTTGGTAGAGTGTCCGTGTTTCTGCAAAGTATTAATCATACCCCTGGGCAATATAAAACTAGTAAATAACAACCCTCATGGACTTGAGCAGAAAGCAGTCATACTACTGAGTATGAAATTCTCAAAGGAATGTGGATACAAGGCAGATATGACTACAGTAATTCTGAAATACTTTGTTATATTCAGGAAGGACATTAGAGACTAAGCTATGTAAAAGAAAAAGCCCAGAAATCCTTTTGGAGACTTCTAGACTGTCGATATGATTTTTAAATGCTCATTGTGCTAAACATATCGATCAGAACATCCTAAACAACTATTACATCCTTTGCAAATAACACAAAGACCTTGGTAAAAAGTATTGACTGACCTCTTCCACTTTGAAGTCACAGACTATTTCCTCATGGTTCATGAGCTTGCTATTTATTTTTTCTTGTAAGACATATTGACAACAAATATTAACTCATCAGGAACGGGCCAATGGTACTGAAGAGGGGATGAAGCACAAACCTTTGCTTTGTCTGTGAACTCTGTGTGTGTGTTCATGTGTATGTGTGTCTCTATCTGTAACTCTACCCTCACTTTTGAAATGCATTTTAACAATATTAGCAATGTCAGATTAACTTCACTCATGCTTTGCGCTATCCATTCTGCGTTCAGGTTCTGGCAAACACATCTGTCATAACTGAGACCTACCACATCTCTTGGGTTTACCTGGGACCTTTGTGATGGCAACAACTCTCTGTGGTTTCTGTACAACTGATCTGCCTAAACTGGAAGAGTGGCCTCTAGGTTCTCCTTATAGTCACTATAATTATATTAAGTCCTCTAAGAGAACATTTATCCAGAGCCTGATCTCTATTCTGTCTCCTTCCAGTGGCTTTATTAAAACTTCCCTCTGGAAATTTATTATTAAAAATAGCAGCATTACCTGTAACTTGTAACTACTGTGATTACATCACAAGGAGTACTTAAAAGACACGAGATATTAAAATACAGACCACGGTAGGAATCTACACACAATGGAGCCATGTCTAGCTTTAATCATTCTAACATTAATTTCTTGCAAAGTTAAGAACAAAAAATACTCATTGACACTTTAAATTAATAAGATTTGTAAACATTTCTTTCTGATACATTTCTCTGGTATGCTGATGTATGCTGTTTTACTTCCCAACATCATGGAGCCCTTTCTGAGAAAACTTAATGCAGCTCAGAATGAATAGCATATTAACCGCTACAGCTCGATGACAGCCTTTGTCAATAATGCTCCAACATCTGTGTTGGTTTCAGAATATAGTTTAAATGTATATTTTGGAAATTTTGTTCATTTTGAGGAGAATATTTCTATTTTAGTTTTTATTTATTCATTGGCTGTGCATTTTTGGTTACTTTTCCAGAGAATATTTAAAATCCTCAATATGATCATCAGCTGCTACCAGAGAGTGGTTACATTTTTTCTTCTGGGAGAGTCTCACAGCTTTGGCTGGCAAAAGTACCCAGAATATATCCTCCTATGCATTCTGAGTCACAGCAAATTTTCTCACATGTGGCTCACTAGAGCCTTAATTTAAAAGTGAGTAAGCTGCCAGTAGAGTGTACTCAGTAAGAAAACCTCAGTTCTGAAACAGATCGGAAAAATTGTCTTTAGTGATCTTTAGGAGAAGTTGTTGGAGAACATACTACTACAGGCTTCCATTCAGGTTGAGCTTTGATTGATCTTTGGAGGCAGCACTAAATATTTTGTTGCTTTTTGTTAACTCCATATACTGTTGTTCCATTAGGTGCTTTCTATATTGATTTTTACATTATTAAAATAATACATTTCTGTGAAGTTCCAAGATTTAAAGTCCAGATTAACAATGGATTTTAGGCATCTAGTTCTTATTATTTTTAATAGGATGCAGATTTCTCAACCTGGTTATCTACCTTTGTATGTGGCAAAAATCACAGATGTCTTGCTTTTGAAAAATTGAGCTTTTCTTTTCATGGAGAAAATTATGTATTAAAATTATTTGTGATTTCAGTACTTTAAATGTTTTGTTATGATTTCAATTTAAGACATCATTAGATATGGTAAAAAAGATTTAATATTAGTCATCAAGATGCTTTAGAAGTTTTAAGCAGGTAAATGAACTCTAAAATGTGAATATGTGTTATCCTTGGATCATACTGCTTGGTTAAGTTATTAATAACTGCTGCTGATTTCGAGGTAAAAGCAGTATCATTACTTCAGGTGTATGAAAAGTCAAAAAATGGCCCTTAGTTCCTCTAATATGGAGAAGATATAATAAAGAATGCTAACCAATGGCCATTGTGTTTGAATGTAAAAAACTTTTATAATTTCCATATTAACTAAAAATATATCAATTTCTTTCTTTATTTTGGGGTCCATTTCTCCTAAATAATGTTAACAGTCATAACATATATGTTCCTCTGCAGCAGTGGCTTTCAGCTTCCTTCAGTCTATAAAACTCTACAGAATTTTGACTGGACCTTTTGCAAAAAAGTTAAACCTACTGACAGATTAGTGGATTGGTTTTCTTACTTGTCTTTCACAGACTCCTTTTATACACTTCATAAGTTCTTACGGGTCCATGATCACTATTTTTAAAAGCACTATTCATATTGTCCCTAAACTGAACCAAATCACTCAGTGCCATTCATTATCAAAATTTGTTCTTTCTGTGTCTAGGCACATAAAATATAATTTAATCCCTTTTGTCTGAGGCACACGGGCCTGAATTCACCATCTGCATCTCCTATTTATTAGCTATTTACACATGCACCTCCCACCAACACCCAGTTTTCGGACATAGCAGAATTCTGATTTAATTTCTTGTAGGATAATAAAGTAGTTAGTAAAAAATAGTCTTGATGAAGAATTGGCTTAACTACAAAAAATGTCTCTATTTATATTAAGCAAGGGCTAAAGGTGTCTGAAAGTAGCTAGAGACCCCAAGATATCCTTTTCCTGTATGTGATACCTTTGATGATGAATGTGTTGAGTGGACCAGTGCCAAGTGTGCCCCATACACAAGTGACAAAAGCTCTTGCAAGTGTTCCCTGCTTTCCATTGCCCAATGTTTTCAGGCCTCCATGGAGATTGTATCAAAACATCCCTCAGAAGAAGGACATCTGAAATGGTACATAATCAGGCCATTGAATCCTGACACTTGTTGAGGCACTACGGGTTAGACGCAAAAGAGCAGCAGCAGATAATAGGGACACTGATTAGTGTGCTTGAGTAGGAGGATTATCAGAACCATGTTGGTGTCTAGGGGACTGGGAAAGAACTGATGAGAAAAAATTATGTTCCTTTGGTCATTTGTACAGGTTCCTACACAAGCGAAAGCTTTCATTTCTATTTTATTACTTTGTATTATATTGTCTTCTGTTATATTTTTCTGTCATTTTATTTTATTCTCTACTTTCTATCTTTCCTTTTATTCTTATGTTCACTCCCAAATGATAATTTACCTTCAGGGAAAACAGAAAGAAACAGTTTTCTATAAAACTTTGGATTGTTTGACCAGACTGGCTTGGAAGCAGTACTTTATTATTAAAAAGAAGAAAAAAGGGAAAAGATAAAAATTATCTTAAACCAGAACACAGGTTTCAGTAACAATAGAGCACTAAATCCAAAATGGCAATCTGAAAAACTCATCCCTATGAGCCATAAAATATTATGTTTTCTCTGTACACATTATAAAGCATGTGGATACCTTACTCATGACTCTGGCTTCAACTTAATGGTTCGGTAGCAGCAGGTAAATTTTAATGCCTAAGCCTTATTTGGCTCTTTCTTTCCAATGGGTAAGAAATGGACCCCATTCAGAAGCATAAGTTGTCTTTGGAATGCTTGGTAGAATTTTCAGATGTGCTCTCACATATCTACATGCAATACTAGTGCAGTAAAAATCTGCATAGTACACTTAATATAATTATTTTATAGGCAAGATATTTTTTAAGCTCAGCTAGCAGATTGTGGTAAGGTTTATTCATTTTAATGCTTTTTACTTTTTTTAAAGTAAAAAATTACATGGCAAAAAAACCACACAAACTTGTGGAGAAAGTACCAAATTGCTACTGTTACATAATCTTATGATAATTACATGGAGGGAAATTGTCCTGGGATGTGTATTTATCTTTTACTCTTATAGTCAAATACACTCGTTAGGCTGTTATGTGCTCAGAAATTCCTTCATTATGTTGCTTAACAGGTTCATGAGAGCTCAATAGTTTAATTGTGAACCATAGGAAACATTTCAGCGATGTTTATAAAAAATAACTAAAAACTCCATACTTTTTCTTTTCTACATAATAAATAAGAGAAAAGTCCAGGTCAGTGGTAAGTGGTAAGCACATTTTTCTTCTGATGACTTTTGGATCATCTGATATCTTTCTGCCCAACCTGAAATGTCAGGTGTCCATTTTTGCTGCTCAGCTTTCAAGTTTACTGGGCATTATCACCATCATTCTTGTTTCACTGACAGCAAGAAATCATATACATGTTTGAATTAGCATTACTGTATTTCTAGTCACCTTTTAAAGTGGCTCCTGTAGGCTGAAGAAAAGACACAGTGAGAGGAAGTCCATGGTGTTAAGTGTTATGTTAATCCAGATAGGCCGGAAGAAGATATCAGTATACAGCATTCTAGTACCATTTGGAAGTGGTATAGTGACATAATATTGCAGATATTAAGGAATGGAAGGGAGGGGGGAAGAGGAGAGGGGAGAAAAGAAACAAACAAATCAACCAAACCAAACAAAACAAAAGTTATCAAACCCAAGCTAAAATGTGAAAATCAGAAGAGCAGTTAAAATGCAATTTATATGTTATATTTAGCTAGAAAATACATTTGTCACTATATTCAACGTAAAACTTGGAAAGAAAGAACTGAAGACAGGAAACAAAAAACAGCTTAGACAGTGGATAGCAGAGCCAGCGGCAAGCGAAGAAAATATGTACAAAAGCCTGTAGAACTCACCATGAGGCACAGATGCTACTGCTAGAAGAATGTCCTTCAGAGGCAAATATGCAAATACTGTGATGGCTAAGTGAAAGGAGTAGACAAGGTGAAACAAACAAACCAATAAAGCAAGATGCATTTGTGCTTCTTTTTAAATATATATGGCAGGAAATTCCCAACCTGTAGCTCAGCTTCCACTTTCAACCCTTGAAGTCCATCCTGTTAAACCAAAAAAAGTAAATGGGCCTAGTTTGAGCACATTCATTGAGAATTATAAAGTTTCTTTTGCAATCTTTAAGGAAAATATGAAAATATTTTACTCTATTCAGCTGTTTGGAAATCGCAGGGGAGGGGAGCAGGGGGAGGTGGCATACTTGAACTTCTCCAAACAATTTATGCTGATTTAGAGATTGTTGCTGCCCCTATGCTGTACAGGCAGCAAGTCCAAAGTTACTCTGTACAATCTTTGTGACGATTTTAAAGTCAGTGTTAGACTCAGAGACTGAGAAAAAAATGGGGGCCTTCATCCTGGAGCCTCTGCAGCACTTTTGAAGACAATGACTCTTTTTTGGTATCCTAGATCAGAAACAGATATTTAGATGGTGAAATATTAGTGTATTGTGAAGTTTGGAAGAAGCAACACCAAAATTAGATTTTTAGCTATATGAGCTCCTTGAAGATAGGTTTGGATGGAAAAAATGCTCTATCTTTCAACAAATAGCTGTTCAGAGATATCTGAGGATTTTATCTTCTTTTTTTTCTTTTTTTTTTTTTTTTTGGTGTGCTGTGCAGTTGCAGGAAAATAATTATAAAGTCATACTTTTTCTTCTAGTTTCAGTAATGCCATAGAGACTAAATATATGAAAAATTTTGGAGGCTGATCCACCTGATATTAGAACATTTATTTTAGGTCCGGTGTACTGTAGGGCAAATACGATCCAGGGAATACCTTGAAGGTTTGTTCCCAATTTCCCAGACTAGGGAAATTGTTAGAGGATCTGTCAATTCTCATGTAAGTTTTTTATTTCAGTGAAAAAAAAAGTAGCGAGATAGAATGTTTGTCATTCACTGTTGAACTTCATGTTATCCACTAATGATCAATGATCTGCCTAGGAAAATGTATTTACTTTTATCTCTTTTGGATTTCAAACTGAGGCGAAAAAATTATTCCTAAAAACAGTGTCTTTTTAAGATTATTGCTTTATAATCTTCATAAATAGCAGACGATTTATTACAGAAAGAATCTGGATTTCAGTAAAGATTTTTAAAAAATTTCTGTTTGCTTTAACAACTAATTTTCTATCATGTTAAAAATCCAGTAATTCAATTATCAGGAAATACTACCTGGATTCACCATCTATCTTAGAACAGAAGCAGTAGGTTCTCAGTCTCTGAAACTTTTAAAATATGTGAACTTGAAGAAAAGTCTACAGGTAGCAATCAACCACAAAGAGCATTTTATGTACCAGTGTCAATATAAGTCATTGCCACAGGGAAGTATTATAGTCATATAGTTATAAATTCTCTAAAATATTGTCTTAATGGCAATGGAATTTTCACGCTGATTTTATTAGAGATATGCTTCTGCCACCAGCTGAACATTTTTTTACTAACAAGCTGATGTTTTTCCCCTCTGTTTAGGGAATCATCAGAGATGTAAACACCGAGGATAGAACAGTGAGTTTTGCCTCCCAGCATTTTTTCAGAAAGACATGTCAGCACAAGGAAAGCTTGCTAATATATTTATTGTTTTAGTCAATGAATGAATGATCACTTTTCTCTAATTCTTCATCAATAGATTTTATAATATATGCCTTAGACTTTGTCAGGAAGTTTGTTTTATTCCATATTTTTGAAGGTCTTTGATCAATTGGACCTCTCCTAATTTCTGTTAAAACAATTTGAGCTGATAGCAATTGTGTATATATATATCATGTGACAGAAATCACTATACTGTTCATTACAGCTGATTTATTGCAAGGAATATGACTTTCAGTCCATTTAAATAGGAGTCTGCCAAATAAAATGCAAAATTGTATGGTGTCCTGGTGAGGGCAGCAAAACATTCAACATACAAGCTTTTAATAAGCCAGTTGCTCAGTTGCTGTTCTATGCAAACTAAATCTGAAATTGCAAATGACAGGAAAGTATGGGGTTTTTTATCACTGCCTGATAGAGTTTTATAATATTGATAATAACTCGTATTAGAATTTTTTTCTTCAAATATATATCCCAAATTAGAATAGGTCTGTAGATCAAGAGATGTTTAAACTGGAAGCCATTTACAGCATTAATCTCAAAGAATGGTGAAAAAGGTGGAAGCAAGTTTTTTTTTTTCTTTTGTATGGCTTGATATGTGGTATAAAAAAATAAATACTGGAACTAGAATAGGCTAAAAAAAGAAAGAAAAAAGCTATATTTAGATGATTTAGACAAACTGCTAAAGTAATTGTTTGAAAAATAATTGCAATTGTTTGATATTCCTAGAAAATATAAAATGAGGAAAAGCATACAAAATTAATCTCAGCTGAGAATCTGTTTGATACTAAAGAGAAATTTACTCATCTCCATCCAGGATCAATATTTTCCTTTTTAGTGATTCTTTCAATAACCTAAACTCATGCCTTTTTATTTGTGGCAGAAACAGCTAATCAAAGTGGGAGACAGTTGCCAAATTGACAAGTATTTAGTCTTATGCAAGACTGAAAAAAAAGGTTGCTCTTTTTTTTTTTTTCTTGAAATGGAAAAAAAAAAGCATTATGAGCTATATACGGAGGCTTCATAAATATCTATTCATTTTACCCATATG
This sequence comes from Nycticryphes semicollaris, assembly GCA_013400055.1. Taxonomy (NCBI): domain Eukaryota; kingdom Metazoa; phylum Chordata; class Aves; order Charadriiformes; family Rostratulidae; genus Nycticryphes; species Nycticryphes semicollaris. Next base: position 174,683 of record VXBJ01007365.1, read on the forward strand.
CTGCTGGCTTTTGCTTCCTTTTTGCTTGACTTATGTCAGAAACTGAATTGCATGTGATGAAAAAATGCTTTACGTTGTATATTTTTGTCAAATGGAAAAATAATGTTATGTTTCATGCTGAGCAAAAAGCAGAGAATGTTTTTGGAGGAAACGTGGACTGCAATTATTGTTAAGCATATTTGTTAGATTTATGTTCAGAATTATTTCCAACATTCAGTCTCAAACTAACCTTGAATATGAATTGCACTTTGTATTTCAAACCTGTCTATTTCTCTGTATGATGTAAATGTTTTAATTTTGCATGATTTGTGTTCTATTTAGAAGGAAAGCAGTTCAGATTTTAAAAGGATTGTTTTTAAAGACACTATTGTGAAGCTTGCCTTTCACAAATTACACAAACTAGTAAGTCATTTAAAACGATACATGGTTATTCAGCTCTTAAAATTTCACTGTGCAGGAGATTATTTTAATATCTATTGCAAAGTTACTTCTCTCTCCTCTATTAGTTTATATAACAATGTAAAAATTAAGTGTTATTGCATAAATCTCCTGAGGCTATTTTATGTAGGTGTGGAGATGAATAACCAAAACATATTTTAGAGGTGTGCAGGTGTGAGATAAATCTCAGTATACTCTGTGTTCTTTCAAATTTACTTTTGAAGTACTACATACTTCTTATAAAACGACATTCATATTATTTGAAGTATTAAGAAGTTAACATTATATGTATATAAGTTAATAAATATATAGCCTAATATAAAACAAAATATGAAGTGTAGACTTTTTTATTCATATGAGCCAATCTGCTGCTTTTCCAAATAAGTCTGCTACAGACTAGTTGCTCCTCATCATATAAAAACCTGATATTTTTCTGGCTGTTTTTCTGATCATTGAATGATACACTTGAAATCTTTAACTGTAGGGTTTTGGGAAAGAAAAATTATGAAATGATGAAATGTAACTAGCCTAAAATATGTGTGGTTTGGGTTTTTTTTTTTTTGATACTTGAATGAAAATATCAAGAGATTAAGATGAGCACAGTTGCATAACCACATGTAAGGGCAAAGTGCTTTGAGGAAGTCTTATTCATCCTTTTGTTCAGACTACAACCACTGTTCGATATCTTTTAACTTTCATAAAGTGAAGATCAAATGGATAGATGGACTTCAGGATAGCCTATGCTTTAGAATTTCCCTATAGAAAAGATGATTTTTTGAGGTGGTGCCATCTGGTCTTTTGTGCAGGATTTCAGAGAGGTGAGGGTACCAAAGGGATTAAGGTGTGTTAAGAGGAGTCAGAAACTTTGTTGGAGAGGGCTTATTTGCTCTTTGATTTTTGGAGTTGTAGTCCAGGCCAAGGAGAACGGTGTGAGGAAATAGGGAAAGAAAGGAGAAACGTAAGGAAAGGGAAATTCTGCTAATGAAAGCAATGTTTCTATTCACAAGAAAAAATAAATCTCCTTTCACTTTTCAGCGCCTTCTTTTCTTTTTTTCCCCATGAAGGTCAGTGGCCAAGACCACAAGCTAGTTTTCTGGGTTTTTTTTGGAGGAAGATTAAACAAAAAGGAGAAAGGTAAGAGTAAAATTATTTACCATGGAACCTAAGAGAAAAAATAATTTGATTATTCCTATCTATCCTAATAGGAGGAGTGAAAAGTATAGTCAAAAAAAGGTCTCTAAAATCCTGAAAGGAAACAAAATTATTTCCATTCATCTTTCCTTCCTTCCATACATCATCCACCTCTTCTCATTAATCATTCCAGAGGGAACTTAGGCAGACCAAACTGATATCATGTTGATATATATATATATATAAAAATAATATATATAATATATTGATAAACATAAGGAATGTATTTCTTGCCATAAGAATTACAGGTGTTGCTACCCCATTTCTTCTTCCAGAATGCAAACTTTTTTCAAAACTTCTAGAACTGCCTCAGGCTGGGATTTGTGGATGATATGTACAGTGACAGTAGTCAAAAGTCCAAACCCTATAATTTATAGTGGGATTTTACTTTTTCTCTATTTCCTTCTTGCCAAGGTTAAGTTAAGCTGAATATGCTTTGCTGGTCATAATTGGAGCTAAAAGCTAGAGAGTAGCAATTACTGTTCTGTGGCCTGTATTATGCTAACTAGTCTTGCTAATGACAATGGGACATGCTCTTCTTGAAATCTATCTGACACTGAAATTGGCACCACAAGAAAATGAAAACATAGGGATGCACTAGACAGATAAATCCTTTTATTAAAATAATCTGCACATTTCTTTACTTCAGCTTTACTAGGTAGTACAATATCTATATTTAGGTTTTCATTAGCATCCTTGGGGAAGTAAATATTCCTCCAACTCACTGGATTAATCTCTGCTTGTTTTCTACCTACATCCTTGCTCTACTTTTTAATAAAAAATCCCTAATATAATTTTGATTGGATTGCATATTTTACACTTCAGTAACTTGCTAATAATAAGGAATGTCTTGCTTTCCCCCAACCCTCCTATTCTTGACTTGATGAGTGGGTGTTATAGGTCTTGTATTTGTACAGAAAGATAAGGATTACTAACTTTAAATCTCATTTTGTGAAATATAAATTCTTTGTAATTTCTTTATTTTTCTTTATTTACTTTGTTGTACAACTATGTATTGTTATACATATGAGACAGAGCAAATTCATCCACACACTAGCACAGAAAAAGCATGCAAACAAAAGTGTAATTAAGGACCTAGAGCTGAGTTCTTTACAGAAGACTTTTGGATTTAGCAATATAAATACACTCTCTCACAATCACCTGCAAAGCATCCAAATTATATTGGGTGAATACTTTTACAAAATTAGAAGGGAGAAGAGGGCTAGATCATAATCCTACAGGAAACAGATATATGCATAGATGTTACGTTACCTAGCAACATAGGGCCTGATCTGTTAATTACTCCATTTCTCCATGAGTACTTGGAGTAAAAACAACACGCATTGGGTGTAATGAGTCCTTAATCTCCAGTTGATCAGGTCCAGAAAAAAAGGAAAATGTGTATTTGTATATATTTGTTTATGGATAAATATTATGAAAGGCTTATCTCCCTGCATGTGGCAAGCACCAGTCCCTGTTATTAGCCAGTATTGCACATGAGTCAGAAATGTGTTAAAATTTTACAGGTTACAAGAAGAAAACAAAAGCCAAAACAAAAATAATTTTAAACCTTACAACCTCAACTGTTGTAATTAATTAAAGTAAACCACTTTAAGGTCTACTGACGTGACAGAATCAGGAAAAGATTAAAAAAAAAAAAATTTGTGATCCGAAATTGTTTCAAGTAAAACCTTTTCTGTCAGTTAACAGGTAGGTTTGGTGTGCAGTTTCAGGAAATTCTTGATTTATGTATGCCCATGTATCTGTCTGTTGGTACCCTCTGGATATCAGATTTTTTTCATGTTGAAAAAAAGGTGCAATTCCTCTGTTATATTTGGTCTCCCAAATGGTTTTTCAGGCTTTCAGAGAATCTTGGAAACTCTCTAATTTTTCATAAACTGGAAAACCCTCCACCAGCAAAGACTCCTGACTAGCTGTAGAATATGCCATTAACAGAGCAATCCCAATGACTTTGTGTGCATATGGGTGTGTATGGGTGTTTAGGACATGATCTGCCATCCATGTGACTCTTCTGTTTATGACTCTTGTTTTTATTTCTGCTACTGAACAGAATAGTCTAGAGGATCACCTGGCTGTTCCTCAGCTATCAGACAGCACAAGATACTGATTTAAGTCTCTTTTTTGGATTCTGGCTCAGACACATTTAATCAGTACAAGAATTAAAAGTTTATGTCTACGCTGGGCTATTAGAGGGTCCTTTAATCCTTAAAAAGGCATTACAACAATCACTGGTATATTGTGTGACTTTGCATACAAGAAGTGCAGCAAAGCTTAATTTGAAGCTCAAGATACATGATTAGGTCCATGTGTTCCAGAAAACCCTGGGCTCACTGAACATGAGGGCTTCCTGACGAATAATTCACTACTCAACCCTGAGAAAGTACAACACAACTCGGCATCAAAGAGTTTGTATAAACTTAAATAGGAGACGAGAGCAGCTTTGACACATTCGTAGATGAGGTAGAACCCTAAGAAAAAAGAGGGTATTCTTCGGACCAGCAAAAGCATTTAACCAGCCCAAATAATAGCCAAAACTGGCTACTTACCTCATGAAATCAAAGTATGAATTTCTTTAGATAATCTTAGTTCAGGTTAAAAAGACAAAATTTAGAATATTACTTTTCCAAAACAAGTCAGAATGTTCTTCTGCATTTGCAGTCTTTTTATTCTTTTAATTCATGTGTGTATTTCTATCTACAATGTAAAATAAAATAATTTTGAAATGGAAATCTAGAATTTTCATTGTGAAATATCAAACTAAGATTTTAAGGTTCAGAAGTCTCCTCCTCATACACCCGTTTATTTCCTCTAAATTAAATACTGCCTCAATCAAAATGATTAGTTAATTATTTATGTTGTTAAATTGGCATTTTCTCATGGAGGACTCTTAGACATTTTATTTCCCAACCAGATCTAGTCATGAGACACTGAGCACCTGGATGTATACCATTTCCAGGGGACTTTTCAAAGCAATGTTATTTAACTTCCACCACTGCTGCTTTCTTGTGATTGCAAACCCTAAGTACTCAATAGTAAGCAAAAATGAATGAAACTACTAAAAAAAGGTTATTACATGCATCATAGGCCTTCACTGCCTTCCCTTTTAACAGTAATGCCTTCCCTACTCCTTTTCTTTCTTTCTTGTTATAACATCCTTCATGTTATAAATCCTTCATCAGTGCAAAAAACAAGGCAGCTAATCCTGCCAGGTACTGAATGCCTTTGATTCATATTAAATTGAGGAGAATGAGATCACACAGCAAACTGTATGAACAGCTGCTGAAGTGACACCAAGGTCCTGTGTACTTCAGAGAGTCAGGCATTGATGTAGCTGCAGTTGGGCAGCTCATTTTCTGACAGGCAAGGTTTCAGTCAGCCAGGCTTGAGAAACACTGGCAATAATATCTTGCTTCACTACATCTCTTCAGCTCCACCAATGCTTGCAATCACGGTAATTTATGAGTGAAAAAAATAAGGTCAAGTGCCAATGCTTTTGTTCCATCCTGCAGCAGAGTTTAGAAGCCCCAAGAATTGAGCCCTCTGGCATTTTTTTTCATGTTAATTAAAAAAAAAAAAAAAAAGAAACGGCTCCACTTTATGTGACATATGACACATTACTTTCTGGTATTACAAAGGTTTTCTTTGCTACATTTGATCTTGTAATTTATTTTTTTTTTTTAATGGAGTTTTATAAATTCTGTTTCCTTTTTCTTAAACATGTTGGATTACAGCTGCAAGAGTGCCTTCTGTAGAGTGCTACTAATCAGCAGCCCACAAGGAACTGTAAGAAGCATCTTAGCAAAAGCAATCAAAATTCCTATAATCCAGGAAGTAGAAGGGAAAAGATCCCAAAACAAATATACTTAAGAATCCACAGCGGCAATTAGAGAAGATGGCAATAAAAGGCAACAATGATGGGTGTCGGTATCACTGCAGTAGTCATAAATTTTTATCAGTTGTTCTGCTACTATTTTTTTTCAGCTAAATACTTTTGTAAATTCTTACTTTATTAAAAGGATGGGACCTTCTCAATTATTTTGCTGACTTTTATGTGAAGTGGACTTTTAATTAAAAAGAATAGAAAATTATATTTAATTCTAGGGAATTATGAAATTAAAGGAGAAAAAAGGCTCTAGCTATTTTGGAGGAACTTAAAAGCCAAGCATTATCCTCAGTTATAGTAATGCAGTCATTTCTTACAATATTATGATGAATTATTGTTTCAATGTTTCACATAAAGATCAGCTGGCAAAATTTTATTTTTAATTGTACAATTTTACTGAGCAATATTTGCCACAGTTCTGGAAAAAAAAATTAAATATTGACTATGCAAGTAGTTGGTAGAAGTTGGGAGTAGATGAGTCTGTGTTCAGCCCTAACTGGAGAAGAAAATCTTTTGTGTATATTGCCTTCCTACAACTACTGTTACCAATATCGATCTTGGCTAACCACTGTAGTACACTGAAATCAATCCAGCTCCATTCCTTGGAGTCACCTAAAACTAGAGCACTCCATTGTTGAATCAAGTCCATTGACTTGAAATCACTTTATTTGCACTGGAATGTTAACACAACACAGAGACAGCACATGAATGTTAACACAACACAGAGACAAATAAAGGCATTCCCCCCTCTCATGGCTCAGAATCCTGCACAAAACAATCTGGTGAGGTCTGTGCTGAAAATAATAGGATCTGAAGGGAAAGAAATCATTTCCTCTATGTAGTTTTCTTTATACCCTAGAGGCAGAGGGTGTGGGAATATATAGTCTACATATGAAGTGATTTAACTGCGGAACTATCATCATTAACTTGAATCAGCCTTGACTGTTTTTGGTTTTGGTATAAATTGCATGGCAGAGATGTGCTATTTTACGAGATGGCTCATACCCAAACAGAGAGTATTTTGTAGATGAAGATCTAAAATATCCAGTGTGTGAGCATCCAATGACTATGTGTTGTCATGAAGACAGAATATCAAGCATGACCACCATATGGCCTATCTGTCTGTTCATTAGTGCAGATTAAATTTTGATGCCGTTTGTTGGACTTACTAATAGTAAGGGTAGTGACTGTTAGGGAATCATTGAAAAATATGTCTACTTTGGCCTGATCTAGAATATGTATATGACTGTCTATACTGTCTTTTACATTATACATTTGGAACTGAATC
>VXBJ01007365.1:184267-197041 GCA_013400055.1 Nycticryphes semicollaris
AAAAAAAAAAAAGATGTATGGCATACAAAATTTGTGGTTGTGTACATTTATAGAACAATGGATAGACAAGATTACCAAGTTTAAATTTTTAGCAGCTGTGTATCTATACTGGTTTTGATATCAAGACAGCCTGTTCAGAGAGTTCTCAGGCTAAAGCTACGTACAAAGATTAAAAACCACTTTTAAAATGCACACCTGATTAGCACACCTGACTAAGAACTTTTTTTTTTTTGACAATTTTTATTTTGGTGGGGGTATTTTTAAGATTCTCCAAGTTCTAGAACATTCACGTTAGTGGTGGAGGTTACTATAGTTATGATGATCTAGCATCATTTCATAGTAGATCCTGATTTTCAGTTTTTTACACCTTTGCCAAGCTGAAATTATTAGGCTGATTTTTTTTTTTTTTATCCTTAAATTGGACAATTATTTGGAAAAGAAAAGTTTACATTAAAATAGTGTATCAATTTGTCTCAATTTAGTTTAAATTACATTTAAGAACACATAAAGAAAAAGAAGATAAAGTCTGTTGCAGAAAAACTTGAAACTTGCCAAGGAGGTCTTCCTGAGAAGTGTTTTTTCCTTTTAGCTTCTTTGTGAAAGCTTGACAGCTTCGAAGCTGTAACACAATCCCATTATATCCACTGAGCTAGGTGGTGATAGCTAAATTAATTATAGTTTTGAATTACACACAGGCTGAATGGGAGATCATAATCAACATTGCACTACACTGGACAAATTGTCCATCTAACCCTATAGCCCATTCTTCACAGTGACCAATATTAATTAAGGTGGTTGTTTGCAGCACTAGGAAGGTGTAGCTTGACAGGTTAAAGGAACAATTGAAAGTGTGGCCTGCTTTTTGTCCCCTGTCCTTTGTGTGATCAATTTGCTTTCAAGATTTTTGGGGTTTTTTTGTTGCTGCTGCTTAATCAGATTATACAGTGGAAGCTTCTATACAAATTTACTTAAACATTGGCATTTGAGTTGTTTATCTATTCATTAATCATGTTTTAATTAAAAAAAAAAAAGGACACATTAATCTCATAAACAGTAGCTGAAATCTCCTAGCAACAACAATGCTATTAAGATGCAATTTCTTCTTTTCCTTTTTTTAATCATTACTATTTTAAATATCCTTGATTCTTCAAATTGTCAGAATTTAAATGCTACTTTATCATAAGAGTGAGATCTTAAAAAAAGTTGATTTCCTTGATGCCAACAAGATAATGTTAACTTATAAAATAGATAATACTCAAAATGTTTGTAATGTGTGTATAGAAGAAAATATTCCTAAATATTCACAGAAAATCACTAATTCAGCAAGTTTTTGTAATGAATAGGAAAGTTGCTTCCCAAGCATATTTTTTTATGAGTCAAGATTCAGAATAATAAAGCTACTTATACACATAATATTATCAATAAAATTCAGCTTTTATGACAGTCATCAACATAGCACTCTTTCGTTTCACCCCTCATTTCTCTCTGATATGTTGGTAGAGATGTAAAAGAAAATAAATGAACAGCCCTTTGTAATATTGAAAGGTAAGAAAAAACAATGTGAAATTCCTCTTTTATAATTATCCTTTCAACAGAAATTTTGAAGATACAACTTAATTGCTTTTCTTCTACTTTGAAAATAATTTACTATTTTTATGTTGAGTATCTGACTACACTTAGGTGACAAATTTATTTTCAGCTATTCTTGAACTAATTGACTAAATGAATTAAATGACACTAATGAACTAAAACATTTAAAATGTTCATTCTGGAAAAAAAAATAGTGAAAAACAGTTTTTAAAAAAATTAAAACTCTGTCTTTATTTTTTTCAATAACATATTATTACCTATAAACACTACCTTGATGTCAGAGTTCATCCCTTAAATGGGATAAACCATCTAGAATTAGTCATCTAAAAGTTAGTGTTACTTAAATTAATGTAAACAGTAAAGGTCTTTGTAATAAAAAATGGTCTTTTTAATAAAGTGTCACAGATAATACTTTCCCAACACAATCTATTCTGCTTGTTTTGCGTGTATTTTAGTACAAGCTGTATGGATAATTTCTCACCATGGACTGTAAGGATGCCTAGATGAGTACCTCAGATTAGATGATAAAAGCTATATCTATCACCAGACTGTTGAAGTGTTCCATCACAGCTTTGCTTCAGTTTCATTTCTAAAAGACAAGTTTAAAAGCAGCAAAATATTTTATTTAAATTACTTAAATATCTAATTAAAACCCAAAAGATGTGTAATCTCTTCCTACTTCCCTCTCTCAAAAAAAAAACCAAAAACAACCAACAACCCAGAACCCATATTAATTAAAAAAAAAAATAAGAAAATGGTTTAATCCAAAAATATTTTTGATATTCCAGCAGTGAACTAAAAAAAAACCAACTCAATTGTACAGAGAAATGTAGCTCTACCCTTTAATCTCTTTAGATTCTGAGAAATCCACCATAAAAGGGAGCTGATACTCCAAGTCCTCAGACAAAAAAAACTTGTATTTTCAGCTGATCTCTTTTTTGCTTTGTTTTGGTTTTGCTTCACCTTTAGTCAACCTTCCATGGTTAGAATGAAAGCACACAAGTTATTGGTCAGTCCTCAATAACTTGAACTGTCATGGAGAGTGTTATGGGGAAGGGAAAATAGAAGACCATCAGAGAGAAGCGAAGTGGGTCCTTCACTACTGACCCCACTGCCCTCCTATAGATATTTCCCATTTGTGGCCCTGGAGTCATAGAGTCATAGAATCACAGAATAGCTTGGTTTGGAACAGACCTTTAAAGTTCATCTAGTCTGACCCCTTGCAATGAGCAGGGACATCTTCAACTAGATCAGGCTGCTCAGAGCCCCATCCAACCTGACTTTGAATATTTTCAGGAATGGGGCATCTACCACCTCTCTAGGCAACTTGTTCCAGCGTCTCACTGCCCTCATTGTAAACATTTCTTCCCACCTGTTACAGATTCACAGAGAGAGCAGCGCTAATACCTTTTAGTGATGCTACTCAAAATTACGTGCAATAAAAATAAAAAAGTGCAGCATTCACACTACTCGAAGGGTATATTTGGATGCCCAGGCTGCCAGATTTTGATGCAGCCCAGGATGCCCAGAAAGCCAACCGCATCCTGGGGTGCATCAAAAGAAGCGTGACCAGCAGGTCATGGGAGGTGATTCTTCCCCTCTACTCTGCTCTTGTGAGACGCTGCCTGGAGTACTGTGTCCAGCTCTGGAGTCCTCAACATAGAAAGGACATAGAAGTGTTGGAATGGGTCCAGAGGAGGGCCACAAAGATGATCTGGGGGATGGAGCACCTCTCCTATGAAGACCAACTGAGGGAGCTGGGCTCGTTCAGCCTGAAGAAGAGAAAGTTCTGGGGAGACCTTATTGGAAGCAGCCTTCCAATATCTGAAAGGAGCCTACAAGAGATCTGGAGAGGGACTCTTTGTCAGGAAATGTAGTGACAGAACAAGGGGTAATGACTTTAAATTGGAAGAAAGGAGATTTAGACTGAATACCAGAAAGAAGTTCTTTACTGTGAGGGTGGTGAGTCATTGGAACAGGTTGCCCAGAGAAGTTGTGGATGCCTCATCCCTGGAAGTGTTCAAGGCCAGGGTGGACAGGGCTTTGAGCAACCTGCTCTAGCGGGAGGTGTCCCTGCCCATGGCAGGGGGGTTGGAACTTGATGATCTTTAAGGTCCCCTCCAACCCTAACTATTCTATGATTCTATGAGGACTATGGTACATCTGTGCTGCCTTCAGAAGAGGGTTAAGCCACCTAATTTATCTTGGTGCAAGAATGGAAAGAATATACTTGTGTACAGGTTCATCAGATATCTGGTAGCAGGAACCGCTCTGCACGTGTGTAGCATAGTGGAGTTATGATGTCAGTTGATTCCTCCAAAGGTCGCTTGTGTGGTTCTGCAGTTCAAATGCTGTGCCATGTGCACCAAACAAAATATCTGAGAACCAATCCCATGAGTCACAGATCATATGCATCTTACAGGACCATATAATGCAGACTTGGTCTACAGTTTATGATTTTTTTTTCCTGGTTATAAATGCTAAAGCTCTAGAATGCAACTAAATATTCATGTCAAAGAAGGTAAAAAAGTAAACGTGAACAATATTTGAATCATGTTGGAAATTATCCTGATTTTCCTCAATGTCTCCAACTAAGAAAGTGCCAGAGGAGCCCTTGTTAGTGGGAATAAACAAAGAACTTCCATTCAAAGGAGAGAGATAATACAAGCCTACTTAATAAACGATGGCCCAATTCCTATACCAAGTATAAAAATCAAATCTGAAGTAAACTATTTTTGGGTAACTTGTGCAGAAGTTATGACTTATTAATTATAAATATCTATGTAGCTTATGGAGTAAATATTTATGCTGCTTAAGTAGAAGTCTTGCTGACAAAGCAGAGGTCTGTTGCACCCATAAAGTCAAAACAGATTGAGAAGGGCATATTTGGCATTTGTTTGCCCAGAATCAAACATAAGCACTCTAAAATGACTAAACAGCAACACTTTAACTATTTGTGAGATTTTATATTTTGTGATGCTACTAATGGCATAGCCAGCAACAATATCTGAGTATGTGGACAGAGCTAACTGCACGTGTAAAGGTAACATGTAACTGCAAGAAGCAAAAGGAGACTTTTGTGATGCAATTTCATGAACAAGATACAATGAAAATCATGTACAAGGCATAAGCTCTGAACGATGCGAACAGTGGATGTAGAACAGGCAGGAAATATGCCTGAGAAAATTAAAAAATCCTGCTCCTGAAAATAAAATTATCTGTGTTGGGAGGCAATGAGATTCACCCTTTCTTTTTGGGGAGGTTGTAAGGATCATAAAAACACCACATGTGAAAAAAGAGGAAGAAAGATTACTCTTGCCTTTGACCCCAGCTGACGTCATCAAATAGATCTCAGAATTGGTTCTCAAACCTGACTGCAGCCATCCCTGCTGATTACATGGCATCAGCTCTGTGGTATTGAATATACACAGCTAATGTTAGAGATGGTTATTAAAGACCATTTGAATATGCAATAATTAAAACTGATAATGTGTAAGAAATTATCATTGGAAAATGTGTGTTGCTAATGAATGCCAGGCTAGTAAAACACTACTTTGATGCTGGCCTGATTTCTGTATTTTAAATACTCCCATCACAGTCATCCAAGTCCCCCATATATACATACATCTACATCTGTACGCACACACACATAGTCAGTTGAAAAAGTCTCATGTGAAATTACTTCTTAGATTCTGTATATTTTATGGAATAATTTAAAGATAATAAGGTCTAGATTCATCCAAGCTAAGGTTTTGAGCGCTGAATCCTGAACTTTAGTACGTATCCATCCCCTCTAGGTAAAGGGATCATTTCTTAGCCACCTCAGCAGCAATGCTGATTTGATCCTCCCATCAGTTCAGGAAGGACAGAATTGTTTGTGGACCGCAATATGAACTAGATCGATAAAATGATCTTGGTTAAATAAAAAGCCTCAAGAAGTTAAAACTAATGTCTGCAGGCTAGTGAAGGCAGTAAGGTATTTCTCAGATCAGCTTTGCCAATAGAGAAAAAAAAAAAAATCAAACAAATTGCATCCTGAGTCACCACTGCAATACTCTAGTTTTACATCATGTTGTGATGTAAAGTTGAGTAGTACAATGATTAATCGGGTCACCAACCTCTTCTCCCTTATGTTTCTAAAATGTTATTTAATTAAAACTAAAATGCCATGTGGGATTGGTCCCAGGGTATGCTTTCTAGGCATTGCACAAATAGGAAGGAGGTATTATTTTATTGTTAATAATGCTTCATCTATTCAGTATTCCTGCAGTTTGCTGATGCCCCGTAAGTCTCTTTTTAATGTGCAGACACCACTGGATGTTCTCTTAACGGGGAGTTTCAGAAAGCTCTGCAGAAACTTTCTACTGGAAAATTCCAATTCAAGTTAACCAAATAAAAGGAATAATAATTTTTACAAAAAAAATTTTGACAAAAAACAATTTTGACAAAAAACAATTTTGAAAAAAAATTATGGAAGACAATGAAAGATATCGAATTCTGATTTCCTGTTATTCCATTCTGATTTTCTGTGTTTTATGTTATATTAGAAAACAAAATAACAAAACATTTCACATTTTAATCAACTGAAATGATTTGTTTCAGGTTTCTATTTTGAACTGCACCAAAAATTGTTAATTTGTTTTGCATCTTTACCTGGTTAGACATTTTTGTTTGCATTTTGTTTTGTAGCAGAAAAAGGACAGACTTCCTGAAAATAAAAACACTTTTTCATAGTTCTCGTGCTTAAATGGAAGGAGAGGCTAATATTTATATTTTTTTTTCCTGGCATGTCTCTTAAATGAGAGGTACTTTGTGTTTCAAATGATTTATTATTTGTCTCTGAAATCTGTGATTTTTTAAAGCCTGAAGTCTGAGCCAGGAAAAGACTGAGGAAAGAAAACATTCTTTTCCCCCAGTTAAAAACAATTTAATTACAGTGAATTAAGATATGAACTAATAAGAAAACCAAGGCTTGGTATTACTGTCACACCACATAACTACATTTGGCCTCCAGAAAGAAAATGACTGGCATATGAAACCTTTGATGCATAAAATCAAGTCTGAGAGAGGAGGAGAAGGAGGCAGGAGCTTTTCTTTTGGAACAGGCCTATTCCTATAAATCAGAAGTTCTGCATCTCTAAAATACTGGGTAGAAAGCAGGGCTGGGTCTTCTGAGACTTGGGTCTATTTCTAGTGCTATCAACGGTTTGACATGTGACCTTCCCAAGGTCAGTGCTTCTGTTTTTCGATCTGTTGAGCAAATAGAATTACACTGTATTCCATTGTAAAGGCCTCTGAGATGGGTCAATAAAAAAAAGGAAGAACTAGGTATTAGCCTTACATAACATTTGACTTTTCATGCTGTACCCCTGAATAATGATGAAAATTACCTCAGTCACCATGCCTCTTGGCACCCACCTTTGGGCTCTATCATTCCTTCCACTTCCTCAGACTGGAAAACTGAGGGATGGGAAAGAGAAATCAGTTGCCCAGAGTCATGTCAGCAAACTATCGGTGGAGGAGGAATGAACAGGGCAGGTCTTTCCCTCAGCGGTATGTTCTGCACTCTAAGAAGCACTTCCCTCTCCATTATTAAACAAAGGAAATATGTTATTGTTAGAGAAAGCAGAGACATAAACTCTCATTTGCTTTTGTCCATTTAAATGATCCTTATGTTGCTCCGAGACTGTGCCATGAAAATGGATAAGAATTAATTATTGAAAACACATTATAGATCTATTATTCAAGTTGATGTGATTCAGTGGGATTACTTGTGTAAGCAATAGGTTGAAAGTTTGAACACTTCTTTTCTTTTTTTCTTTTTTTGATCAAGAATGATACTTTTTAATGCCTAGTGTAGATCTAAGTGACATTGTCATTTGCGTTGCATGAGTTAACTTGTGCTCTTCCTGTCTTGTCACATGAGTTTTAAATAGTGTTTGAACATAATTTTTAACTAACTTTAAATTGTATGAGTGCAGTTTACAAAACTACCTCAGTCATTTAAATACGTTGCAGAGTGACCAGCTGTTTCAACCTTTTGCTTGTTTGTAGTCTCTAATCTTTCAGGAAAAAATGAAATAAGCAAGCAATCAAACTACAAAAAGGTCACATTACTAAAAGTGCACTACTGTATTGTGTATTGATCACATTACACAAGAGTCAAGTCTTGCAGGATGTTGAGAGTTGTTGTAACAAGTATTTAAAACGATAATGCTGGTATCTGTTAAAAAAAAAAAAAATGTGCTGAGGTTAGGATATGGTGCAAATGTTGTTGCTTCTTATTAAAGGTTATATCATTATACTAGTACTTTCCCTGCTATAGCTGACCAAAAGAACAAATATTTCTCACGGCTCCAGTTAATTTCACTGTAGTATTTTTCCTTCAGTGCTGCAGTGCTGAACACTGCAATGCCAAATTTAGGAAGCAGAAGCCTGGAGTGAAACCCTGGTCCCCAAGTCAGGTAACCAACCATCTCACATACTGCACTGGGAAAGGCAAAAATCAGGATCGAGAGCATCAAAGGTGTAGCTTGAAGGACACTTCAGTGAAATGCTGCAGTGGAATCTCAGTTCACATTCCGGGGTCAGGGCTGCAGCAAAACCATCTCCCTTCATCTGGGCTCTACAACTTGAAATTCTCCCTTGAAAACAGATAACCCACTGCTGTTGTATCAAACTTCTAAAGTAAACGTGTGTGTGTGTGTAGAGTTTTGGAATGAGAGGAATAAAAGGAGGTGGATGACTCAGCTCCCTATCTCTCTCTTTCTAACCAACAGCATAGTGGGCAAAATATACTTTCCTGATGGAGACATGGGGTGAATTCACTGTTAACTTGGAAGGGGCTTAAGTCTGTCTCTTGACCACCCTACAGTACCCTTTTCATTTGATAACATGCCACTCCAGAAGGCTATGTTGGAGACTATAGTCTGTGGTGGTGGGGCAGTGAAAGGGGGGAAAGGAGGGGAAGTGAAAGGAACATAGGAAGGAAGATAAAATATAAATGTCTACAAGAATACAGTCCTTCACCAAATAGCTATTCTGGATACTCTCACCAGTAAGGACAGTAGTTCTGGGCCTCAGTCCTGTCATAAGAACTGCTCAGGTATTTTAATGATTTTAATACAAACTATCACAATGGAAACTGGGTCAGAAACTCAGATCAATACATAGAATTTAAATAAGAAATTCTGGTCAAGACCTTGGCCTGGCCTCCTCACTAAATACACCTCTTGCTTCCACATCATCAGAATTTCAAAGTGAAATGACTAACTGTTTTTTATGGCAGACTACACTCAGGGTGGGTGCACAGTCTGTCCACCTTAGTGACTTCTATTCACTTTTCTGACACCTAGTGTTTAAAGTTTTTAAGACTAGCCCTGTGACCTATTCAGGACAACATTTCCAACACAAAATTATTGCCAGGTCTGATGAATATGTGTACTATGGGTTTTGCTACTGGCCCCATAGTCTAAACTTCTGATGTGTAAGATTTAGAGGTCAAGCTCAGGTTCATAAGAAAGCACAATGCAAGCAAGTCTTCCCAGGGCCCTGGACACCTGGTATGTGCTGTAAGCAGTATCTTGTAAACTCAGGCTCCCCCACCACTTTCTTCTGGTTCAAGGGTTCTCAAAATTATTTTTCTTGTCAAGTAGAACAGCTGCAGCAAGAGGGCTGGTAGCCTGGTGGTTGAGAGTATGAGCCAAGAAAGAGGAACATGTGGGCTGGCTCTTACAGTGCAAAAGATAGAGAATTTTTATTTTCTCATCCTGAGCCATTCCCTACCCACTAGATAGAAGTAGGCAAACCACTTTTTAACTTTTTTTTTTTTTTAATCATCATCATCCGCCACTGCATCATTTTGCAAAGCTCCATCTGGTGAACATATCACAGGGAGATTTGGAACACGCTCACACATCACTGCCCTCAGGAAAATGAAGAAAAATATCTAGTTTCAGAAACCTTGTTAGTCCTAAGTACAATTTAGGTAGAAATCCAGTAGTTCTGTGAAGACTGGACTGTGAAATATACTGAGATTCTGGAAGGAGATCCTTGTATCAGTTTAGCCCCTCCTACCCTTAGTTATAACCCAGTAGTATGCATTGGGAAGCATAGTTTCTGCAACAGTTGCCTTAACCTATAGAGGCAACTTTCACTCCCAGTAAAGCCAAAGCCTGAATAAAGCCTTAACTTTGAATGAAATAATGCTCCTATGACTTTTCTACTTGCTGAGTCCATCATAATTTGTAGTGCATATACATACCTTTATACACACTTCAAAGGACATTGTAGATAGTTTGGCACTGGTCTCTTCTCACAGGTAATTAATGAAAGAACAAGAGGAAATGGTTTCAATCTGCAACAGGGTAGGCTTAGACTGGGCATTAGGAAAAAAAATCTTCACAGAAAGAGTGGTCAGACACTGGAATAGGCTTCCCAGGGAGGTGGTTGAGTCCCCATCTCTGAATGTGTTTAAGAGTCATTTAGATATGGTGTTGGCGGATATGGTGTAGGGGAGAACTTTGTAGGGTGGGGTTGATGGCTGGACTCAATGATCCCAAGGGTCTTTTCCAACATGAACTATTCTATGATTCTGTGTGTGTATGTGCATGTATAGACAGAGAATCATAACTACAGTGCAGGATGTCTTTGTAGTGATTGTATCTCCTAGAGAAATAATGAAGTCGTTTTTACAGCCCATAGCACAAATATTGCAAGAAGGGTATCTACAGTAATAAATTTTCGATCTGTAGAAAATTTGAAAATGCGCTGAGTTCTGTTTTGCAAGATCTACAAAGTTAGAAGAGGTAACTAGTTTTTTAACATCTTCTAATATAGCACAAATATACCCTTAACCAGTGTTACTTGCATAGTCATAGCAACAAGGAGATGGGAGATTAACAATTGGGAAAATGTAGAAGTATCCCAGTACCTTTTCCTATTTCAGGGCATTTTCCATATTAGGAGCAAACACATTTCTGTTCAAAGAGCAACTATGATGCCCAAGCCAATTTGTTTGTGTTGGTTAAATAAGGGACTTTACATCCAGGGGACAGGTATTAAGCAGGAAGCTCATTGTTTTAGGCTTCTAAAAGTTGCAGGGGCAAACAGGAGGTGAAAGACATCAGATAAGAAAAGCAATCAAGAGAAATAGACTTGGGTGCTCTTTTTCCTGTCCAATCTACTGGATAATTTGCAGGGCATAATGTAAACTCCAAACTGTGTATGGATTGTAAACTGGGATGCATATGCTGAAATTTAAAAACCCAGATTCATTGACACTTCAGTGCTGCATTATCTCTCACTTTACTACACTCTCAAAATAAACGAGTAAGAAATTTCAGTCAGAGAGATCCTAATCAACCTGATCAGGAGTAGGTATTTCCTTAAGACACATAGAGACAGCCCTCTTTTCCTGTGATACATGTTTCCAAACTTAATTCAAAAAGATGAGGAAATCTAGAAATTTAGGATTAATTTCCTGGCTCTGACACACCTTTCCTGTGTAACTTGACTTACAGAACCAAAACCACAGATGCCAAATCTAAAATGGATGATGCCACTTTTCTTCCTCTGCTACTTGACTTCTAGATAGAATCATAGCATGGTTAGAATTGGAAGGGACCTTAAAAATCATCAAGTTCCAACCCCCCTGCCATGGGCAGGGGACACCTCCCACTAGACTAAGTTGCTCAAAGCCCCATACAGCCTGGCCTTAAACACTTCCAGGGATGAAGCTTCCACAACTTCTCCGGGCAACCTGTTACAGTGCCTCACCACCCTCACAGTAAAGAATTTCTTTCTGGTATCTAATCTAAACCTCCCCTCTTCTAATTTAAAGCTGTTACCCCTTGTCCTGTCACTACACTTCAATGCTAACCTTTGTATGGCAGATGATCTCTCAATAAATATATCATATATGAGACATAAATTTCTCAATATAGTTGCAAAGTATACAGCTGAAAACATAATGTGTTCTTTGTCTAAATACTCTTTTGGAAGTTACATAGCACCCATAAACACTCTCACATTTTCTGGCAATTTTTTTACTTTTTTTTTTTTCTCCCTTGGAAATTCTAAGGCTCCAGATGGCTTCCACTAACCACTTTCCACTACCTCTCAATAGATCCCTCAGAAGAAGCAGGCAATTTGTCCTTCATGCTTTGACAACAGGTCATTGTCTCCTTCCTCTTATCTGGTTCATATTTATTTATTTACTATCTTGTTAATGTTCAGCTTCTCTGGTTGCTTTTTGATTGTTTTTACAGTGCCTGAGCAATTTTTATAACATGAAGGTAAAGATACTCAGAAGCTTTTTTCTAAGGCAAGAGGAGAAGTAGCTCGTGAGTCCTCCTGCCCCTCACCGGACTCCAGATTTTCAGCCTTTCTTCCCCTGAGCTTTTACTCACGGAGATCTTGTCACTGCTGCTGACACATGGTGAGTGTGTCCCCTACCCCAGTCATCCCCAACCCTTGCCCCTTGCCCTGACTCTGCTGCCTGCCTCTATGGAGTTTCCTGTGGGCCTCCCTGTCTCCATCTCCCCTTGCACTCCGAGGCTGCAATTTGTGATCTACTGCAGGTTTCCAGCCAGCCCAGCACCGCCCCTCGCCCTCCCACCCCCAATATCACTGAGGGACAAAGTCAAAGAAACCGTCAGGAGAAATGAACTAATGCGCCTCAACGTGGCGCCAAGTTTCCTTTCCCTCTTTTTTTCCTAATGAAACCACTAATATATTTCTTGCGGTGCTTTCTGTCTCAGTGGCATTTTATCTCTTCTGGCCCTTTTGTAATTTATTGGGCAGGTTTTTCCAGGGCCAGTATTTCTCTTTTTTTTGTCTGTTTAATTTTCTTCTCCTGTCCCATTTCCCGCCCCGCTTCCCCCTCCCTTTGTAGTCTCTGTCCACCGTAAGGAACCCAGAGGCCAAATCTTTGTCCTGGGGAACCGAAATGGCCACAGCAACTGTTTCAATTTGTCAATGGTATAATTACATTAATTTGATAAGATCATCGTCGGCAGAATGTCTAATTTATTTGCAAGCAGCAGCTAGGGAAAAGCTTTGACCAAATTAGCATGCCACCGAGACCAGGGGGTACGGGCCCCATATGGCTCCCTGGCTTTCCCTATAAATAACCCTCCTCCATCCCACCCCCACTGTTACATCTTCTTCCCCCCCGCCCCCACC
>VXBJ01007365.1:202917-218161 GCA_013400055.1 Nycticryphes semicollaris
TTTGTAATGCGGCAGTGAATCGCTTTATTAGTACTGTGAATCTCTCGCCGCTGCCGCCGCCTCTGCTGCACACACTGCAGATATATTAGGGATGTTAGTGGGAATTTGATTTAATTGACTCTGCCTAGCTCGGTCTCATTAAGCCGGAGCCGGATTCCACCGGTCAGCACTTCAGACCCGTAGGCAGCTTGCCGGACTGCCGGCGAGGCGGGGCTGCTGCGGGCGGCTGGGCTGCAGCAGCTGCTGCAAGTAGGAAAACTAATTAGCGAGGGGACTTTCCCGTCCCTGCTCTTGGTAGCTGCACCCTGTGATACTAAGTGCTGAAAAAAAATTAAAAAAAAAAATAAAAAAAACACCCAAAAAACCCTCGCGGCGCAGTGCTGCAGCTGGACTTCAGGCGGCTCCCATTTGATCCCATCCCTGTAAGGGAAAGTGCCCCTAAACTCAAGTAAAACCTGTAAAGGCAAAAGCCCCTGCAGATCACTTCTAACTCACAGCTCGTGTCCCAGTGGAGATATGGAGAATTTCAGTCACGTTGCTTCTGGCTTTCTCCAGGCAGAGAATCCTTTTAAAGAGTAAAACACCGTAAGGGACTTGCTGAACTTCAAATACTGATTCGGTTTGCTTTATAGAAAAAATGCCCGCGTTTGGGATATGTTAGGAGAAAACAGGCTTACGCACATACGCATCACAATACATAGGCACACGCTTGAAAACAAGGCAGAAGCCTGATTCCGGGTGTTCATCAAGTATTAAATGTAGGCAATAAATCATTCCTCCAGTATCCTTTATCACTGTGGAAAGGTCTGCAGTCTCCTAGAAAATACCTTGAAGTCTGGTTGTGTAGCTCTGCAAATAGGATGTCCTGCTTGACTATACAAACCTTTCCTATTTTGAGGGCCCTTCTTTATCCCCCTTTGCTTCTTTGTTAGTCTCATTGTTCTGCCAGGACATTCTGTGTAGAACAAAGTGATGGCAGTAGAGGCATTAGTTTGCCATTGTGCAGTGAGCAAGCTGCCAGACTGAGAAGAAAAAGAAAATGCATTTACATGTGAGACAGGGTTTTTGTCCTCAGGAGGACATCAACTTTATTTTAGGTGCAATTACAAAAAACATTTAAGAATAAACCGGTGCACCCCTAGATGACTACCTAAGTCTTGCTGCCTTCTCCATGATATTGTGATGTTAAGGTTACATCCCATGGTAAGGTTACATCCCATGTTAAGTGTAACCTTAAGCACTTAAGGTTACATCCCATGGTAAAAAATAAAATAAAAATCATAGTTACATTATGTTATAAGCACTGTTACGGAAGTTAAGACAAAAGATATAGTAAATTAAAGTTGTCAAATCACTGACTGAGGTCAGGCATGCATACATTGCAGAGAATATAATGCTAAATATATGTCATTTTGATCTATTATTGAGAAGTAGCATAAACTTCTAGCTTTACTCATTTACTTTCCTTACAGTGCTATTTCATTGTCACACTTAAACAGAAATGTTGGTTCAATGGAAGTGTTGAAGATGTGCATTTATCACCCTGGGGAAAATAGCAAAATGACCTTTTCTCTTTCTATGTCATTTTCTGATTTTAACATGACATGATTCTTTCTTCCATCTTGCAGACTCTTGCCATTAAGACACATAGATCACCTAATTCTCTGAGATGATAAAATTACCATGCTTTGGATTACAATGTTTATCTTATTTGCCTGGTTAAAAATTCCAATGCAATTTTTATAAAAAAAATCCCAACCCACTCACCAAAGAGAAAAATAAGGGGAAAAAAAAGGGATGACTGGGGATGTATAAAAGGAGAGTGAAGTGCAAATATGTTAAATATGCTTAGCTGTATGGCATTAACAACAAAGCAAAAAAATTAAATATTTTACTCATTTTGGTAAAGCCTGTCATGGTAATGCTTCTAACATTGGAAGCCTATATAATATCCATGTTGTGTCAAAATGTACATATTTTCTGCTAACTTAATTTCATAACTTCAGGCATAACATATATCACATTAAGTTACTTCTTATCACTTCTGTGTCACCATTGTAAAGAGATTTCTGTTGTTTCAGACAGCGCAGACAAAAAAGAAAGAGAAATCTAGTTTAGTTAGCTTAAAAAAAAAGTTCTGTTTTGTTGTTCCCCCTCCTTTTTTTTTTTTTTTCCCCTCAAATACTTCAACTAAGAATAGCCTAAAATTTAAACTGTTGCCATAGAAATATACACTTGTATTCATGGTAGCCTCTTGGATGCCATTATGCCATTGCAGAAGACTGAATGGAACTCTAGGAGCAACCTGATAAAAATTTAAATTAATACTCATAGGAGTATGCATCATATTGAGCAGAAGCATACTGTTGGAACTACACAGGAATGTGTCATTATTGTTTGTGCCTGGTTATTTTATATTTTCGGTGCAGTTACATGAAAAATACACTGTTTCAGATCAGCTTGTATATTGAAGTGACATTTTTACATTTTTTTTAAGCAAGAACGGGGGTCAGATTCTATTTGATGGAGAAGAAAAGGCTTTGGGTACTAGTGTTTATTCCAGTAGAACAGCCATTAACTACAAAAGGTGAATATTTCACACTTTCTTAAACTGGTGGCAAAACTCATTAGGGTAAAATTTAGGGCAGCAAGAAGCTGCAAAATGCTCCTCCTTTCCAACAAATAATCTCTACCTTCCATTACCCATGAGAAGTTTTGTAGTCTCCCAAGTATGAAAGTCCCCCAAAGACAAGTAGCTCTCAGTAAAGGGGCAACGTCTTTATCTTTGCGTTTTTGTCAGTGGCTTGTTCAGTTGCAAAACAAAGCAGGATTTTGTTCGAGAGTTTAATTTAATTGTTTGTACTACTTGGATCAGTCAGAGCACGTTGGGCTGCATATTTATTCACGTGTGATCTGAAGTGGGCATTCTTAGATGATTATGGACTTGGGCAAGTATATCCCTTTGTATATAGAAAAGCTTCCATAGGTATATGTGTGAAATAGCACAATTTCTGTGGCTGAATCTTATTCCATGTGTTTGAGCAGTTCAATTTTGTGGGAATTCTTCGTGATTTATGGTACATGCAATGGGCAAGAATTCTGAGCTGGCTGCTGCATAAGTATATTGTTTTTTGGTAAGTATATTGTTTTTTGGTATTAAGTAATGAGTCAGAAACTGAATAATTAATGGTTTCTATTGATAAGCTACAGTTGCCCTAAAATCATCCAGATATTTCTATAATCTGTTTAAAATCTATAATGTATAAACAGTTTAAACTGTATTAGGAGTATGGACATGGCCAATCAAAATCACAAGCATCTTTTTTTGTTGTCTTCAGCTTTTCCCAGACAGATGAATATTAGCAACGGAAAAAAAAAAAACAAAACAACAAAACATGGTCTAAAAACTGTTGCAAGTATTCAGTTACATTACATTTATTATCATTATGTTTTGCAATGGTAGCTTAATGGGTTAACTTGTAGCAGAAAACAACTTAGTTGTCTGAGAATTTCAGAAACTTTTGTGGAGAAATATAAATGAGATCCATCAGTATTACTTCTACAAGATTAATTACCAGGTCAATTTATATATATTGTTGTGATGGATGGTTTCCTTTAACAGCTAAAGTTTCTGAATCAATTTATGTGTACACTTTTTAAATACATTTTTCAGTTATGTGAGAGAGGAACAAAGTCAGCAGAATTTCCCCTGAAGGAGATAGCAGTCTCCTGCATCAAGTACTTGAAGGTTAAGACTGAAAATTCATAGCAAAGAATGGACAGAAACAGCCCAGTGTAGAAGATGCTGAGTTGAGTCTAAGTGAATGACTGCCTTAAGAGCCATTGTTTTAATGACATTGTTTTAACACAAAGTGCTCTAGCTTTTGTCCCATAGAAATACTGGACCCATCAGAACTCCATCTCTATCTTTCTCCCTTTCCATTAGGTAGCAAGAGTGATCCCCCTCAGACAGTTTCCAACTAAACCAGTGGAAAAAATTCTCTTAGCTATTAATGACTTTTATTGTTATCATGACTGTTCAGACAGACCCCTCAAGCTTTGGTCTCAAAACATGTCTCAGCATGGTATGTCATGCTTGGTTTGAGTTACTTTACTGTTCCTGCATTGACTGCAACTCTCCTGCAAATAGAAATTTTAGCAAACAATGTGACTTGAGGCAAACAAAAAAAATGGGAAATAATGATTCTTTTTTCCGTTTTTTTTTTTTTTTTAATCTTTCTTTTGTTTTGGTCTGGGTTTTTCTGTGTGGTGTTTTTTTGTTGGTTTTTTGTTTGTTTGTTTGTTTTTAAGTGAGAATTCAAATAGTAAAGATGGGTTGGGAAGCCACAATGAAAACTTTGGAGAGTAGTGGAATATCTAATGCAAAATAGCCATGAAGAAATTAAGGAGCAGCTGAGGCCTATGGGATATGTTCAGGCATCTGAAATAGGAGTGGACTTCTGGAAACAACTGAATTGAACTCTGGATCTACACCAAGAGGCTGGTGGCTTGATTCCTGAGGTCCATGTCAGTAATTTGAATTACCTTGGTATCTGAGCTGTCTGCACGGTGCTGACAGAAAAGACTGGAGGACGTATGGTCAGCAGGTACCCAGAGAAGGTACATTAATGTAACACAAATTGCACTGCATATCTATGAATGGGCAGAAGAATTGAATCCTAAATGTAGCTCCATTATATACACTTTCACTGCAGATAATTAAGTACACGTGAGAACTGAATCAAACACTTGCAATTATACAAAAGAAATAATATAAATAATATCGGAGATCATTGGCTAAGAAATGACAATTAATTTTTAAAGGACAACTATTAATTTTTAGAGGCTATCAGTTTGGTCTGGTATATCCCACACACTTTTCCCATCTGTTCTCCTAACTTGGATTTTATTTTTATCTTTTCACATTTCCAGCTCTTTGACTTGGGGATTGTATCCTAATATTTGCTTTTGGATGGGACTCCTATTTCAGCCGATGCCTTTAGAAATTGTTATAGTACATGATAACTATAATAGAAACATCATAAAGTAATAGAAGGCTCAGGAAACAAAAATGTAACAACAGCAAAAAAATCCTGACAGCTATTGCTGCAACTGTAATAGTAAATAACTGGTTCTTGGGTAAAGCTTTAAATACAAATGAGGAATACAATACTCCAGGGTTGTAGTCATTATTGAAGTCATTAAGATGATCACAATGAGAGCTAAATGCTAGCAATGGGTATGAAAATACAGTGGAAAGTGTGTCAGAAAAAATCTGGTTTATGAAAAGAAGGTGGCAAACTGTAAGTGTTTTTTCACAGGAGGACTGAAAAGGGAAAAATATAATTTAATTATGGACACACAGTAACAACCTATTCACATGAGATATCTTAAAGGGAAGACAGATGGTAGGAAAGATTTAAGTGCAGGATGTAGAATATATGGCTAGACCCCAGAGACTATTAGTCATATTGTAAGTAGATGTATCACATTACCCAGGATAAATATGGCATGACAAAGTTGGCTGTATTGTGTACTGGGCAAGCAATATGTAATTTTAGAGAGAAGTGTCAGAACTTAGATTTGGGTACAAATGGAGAGAATGAAAGCATAAAAACAGCATAAGGTTTTCTTCTACTGTTACAGTTCGGGAAGCAAATGTTTCAAATTTAGTTACTGCAGTTATAAAGGTTATTTAATCAGGTGTGTTTGTTGTACATTTTTCTCTATTTTAGTTAACATAGTAAGAAAATATTGATAAACAGGATCTACTCAAAATACAAGCATAGTACTAATTCTCTGGCATGTGGTGAAGATCAAGGTAGTAAAAGTGTGTGTGAATGAAAAAGTGATCCCTTCTTGGAAACGTATGTCAAAAAGCTAGGTTGATGGATACCTCTAAACCACTGAAGTAGAAACATGTATATCCTATAGGGAGAAAAACACCCCAAATCTACCTTGTCTTTCTCTATAATTTATTTTCTTTTTTTTTTTTTTTTAGTTTTCCTTTTTGTGCTTTAATATAGGTATGCATAGTTTTGAGTGTAGGAACATGATGCACAGACAAAATATGACAGTGTAAGAATGAAGAAGAGGAATGCTCTAAATACAGGTGCTAGCCGCTGCAGATTTGCTGAAATTATTCAGGAAGGAGAGCTGCAGCTCTGAACGGCAGAGTGAAAGATGTTACCGGCATTGGCTAAAGGTGCCCATGGGAACGGGAAGCACGTACATTTTTGAAAGGTCTTTCTATGACTATGCTGCTATTAATGAAAGATGATCTTAACTAACTAAAATTTTAGTATAATACAGTAGTCCTCTGGAACTAAATAAATGAGAAGGTATATTTAGGATAATGATTAGACTGTTGATTTGAGTCTTATAATAAGGCAATATTGAAATTAAGCTCAGAAGGAAGTGGTTCTTACTACAGATTCATAAATTGCTGTCTGCCCTAACTTATTAGCTCAGTTGTAGGCATGCATATTAAATTAGGCCATTTGTGCTTTGAACAAATTCATAGTATTGATAAGCTTCAACCTGAATAGTAACAGTAAGGATTCTTAGCCTTGTTTTTTATTGTATTTGAGCATGTCCGTTATGCTATATGGATGAAATTAGGAATGAAATAAAAGTGAAGAAAAAAATTTGGTAATAAGGTTTAAAAACATGTTGCACAGTTCTGGTTACTAGTGTTACGTCTCTAACAGAGTAATGGTCAGATAATATTGTATTATAGTTCATTTACATGAGTTTTACCAGTGCAGTTGGTTATTGGAAAATGATACATTTCTGATTATGAAACAACGAGCCTATGATAAAGACATTTAGTAGAGAGTGCTAAATTTAAGATAATTGCTATAGAAGGATTGGTAGTACTGGTATTAATGGAGCTGTAATCATATCTAGCATGATACAGAAAGCAAATGGAAATCATCAACATATATGTTTCATCAGTACTTTTTTTTTTTTTTTTTCTCAGACAAAATCTCACCCACAAAATCTCTGTAGTTTTTGCTGAATGAACCATCTTTACCAAATGCCAGAGTTTACCAAATTCAAAAACAATTATTCCTGGAGAGAGAAGAAAGTCAGTTGCAAATCACTGCTTTGTCTGAATTCATGAGGAACCAGTCTTAATCTCTCATGAAGGGCGAAATTGTCAAACAGTAGTGAAAGAAACTAAATTTAGAAAACATAACTGTGTGATGTAGATCTTTTTGCATTGGATTGAGTGGCATATACCTCTTTGGCTGGAATGGGATACTCTATCCTGCTAAATTAATGAATTCAAGCACTGAAGCTATAATCTATAATAGATAATCCCTAGTGGGCCTTCCCTGTTGAATAACTGTTACGACCTAGCCTTTTTTGGAGTTCTCCACTAGCTCTGCCCAAGACAAAATTGCTACAGAGGGGACTAGTCCTTGGCAATATGAGCATGAGACAGTTTGGTCTTGGACCTGAGATTTAAGTCTAGTTCTTGCTCATAAAAGTGTCAATATGCACATTATATCTCCATTGGGCTCAGCATTTGGCTCAGGTTCATTAGTGGGCTTAAAAACTGTGAGGCTTTTGTTGTTGGGTTCTCCCTACCCCCACTTTTTGCTGGCTGCGGTTTGATTATGCAACTCTTCAGAAATCCTGTTAGATATCTGTAAGTACCTGTGTTTGGCTTTGACTGGCCTTGCTGACTGGACAAGCAGACAAGAATATATTGATGAGAATTTTTGTTTAATTAAAACAATAAAAGTAGGAATGTTTTTACTTGCCATATGGGCTAATATTTTATATTAAAACTACTAGAATGGATTAACAGGGTGAATTTAAATTGCTGCAGTCATGACCAATGGCATTCGGATGTAATCCTATCATCTTTGAACTCAGGGTAGATATTTGGGACTGGATTTTAAAAATAAATTAAATATCATTTCAGTTGTGCATGATTAGACAGTCTTTAAAGCATTCTTGTGTACCTGAGATACCTGCACAAGCTTAACACATATTCTTTTCTGTACTAGCAGCTGGAGTCCAGGCAAGATACTTTAGCATACGTTAAGTGTTATGGATGATTATGTTAAGGAATCTTAAGTGTTCCCTGGCTGAAATGTAACAGCTGCATTGTGAGTACATGAATTTAGACTTCTCAGTCTGTAACTGAATTGCAGCTTCTAAGGCTGGGTGAGGTAAATCACAGCAAAGCTATTTAACTTTTATATTGCTAAAGTTAAGTGTGACAAATCTCATATGAATAACATCCTCAGGATGGAACTTTCAATTAAAAATAGGAATACACACATATACGAAGGCAGCCAAAGAGTGTTGTTCGAATATTTTTTTTTCCCTGTCAAATCAAAATTTATTAAAAGAAAACCAAAATAATACAGATGAAAGATACAATTGATTATCTTTGGTGATGTTTGTTGTAACATTAGGACACAGGCATATATATATTTGCTTGTAAAGTTTTTACACTATATTAATATTTAATGCTACATTACTTCATATCAGAAAGTAGGGTAAAATTCCAGTAAAAAACAATGACAGCAACAATAAAACCGAGGCTTTTTGTGATTTTTTTTTCTTTTTTTTTTTTTTTTCCTCCAAGGGTCTCCCTTTACTGTCTTCAAGAGAACATCCTTAATTTAGTACAATGCAAATGGGATCAGAATAGGACAAAGAATATCAGGAAACTTACTTCCATAATATCACAGTATGCTTAATTATGAAATAATAATAATTTGCGTAATATTGCCCCAAATAGACAGGGTTAAATTTTGCTTATTTTACTAACATCAGTCCAGGAAAAAGATAATCAGTAAATAAAGGAGAAGGATGAAATTAGCTAAGTTTGACTCCTTTTTAGAAAAGTACTTTTAATATTTAATTCAATAGTGCCTGAAAGTCAGAAGACGCGGACTTTGCTGTAGTATCTGAGTTTGTAGAATGAGTCTAATTCTAGGTAGAATCCATAAAGCACACAGATCAATATAACCACAATTGACAGTAATTGACAAGCTAAATTGACAGTATTAGGGCACAGGCCAAGAAAACAGATACTAAAGCTTTAGTATTTTTTTTTTTCTTTCCCTCTGTATGATGCACTGATTCTGACAAAAGATCTAAACTTCTTGATAGATGCAGCTATTAATATTTCTTCATTATTAGGTTCTGAAGCTGAGTTTTGATATACTCATTCTGCTGAATTTCTCACACCTGCAGTGTAGAGGTCTTCTGCTGAGCTTTCTGCGTAGTCAATGGGGAGAAGTAGCAACTTTGAATATACACGTCACATTTTGAGATGCTAAGAAAAGTTCAAGTGTAGATTAAAAAGCAAAATTTAGGTGACTAAATGCTGCCATATGGGTGGAAACTGGGTGTCTAAACTCTTATTACTGCCATCGAAGTTCTACTGAGTACAATCAATAGGGAATAGAAAGTGTTTCAGCTCAGTTTACATGATGCTTAACGTGGAACTTAGCTTTTAAATGTAGTATTATTTTGGATTTCCTGGGGTATCCCACCTGACCTCTAGCTGCCACTTTAGGAGGTTGCATTTCTTTCTCAGGTCCTGTATCATACCTTTGACCTCCATGAGTGACCTGGATGTATGTGATATCTCAAATGGTACCAGTCACCTATGCTTTGGCCAAGACCAAGTTTTCCATTGACTATATATGGAATTTAGATACGTATTTCACATTTAGACAGCTATGTTCAGAAGTCTTAATATCTAAATAAACCTTTTCTTTATTTAGGAAGAGGTAAAGTATTTTTTAAAAGTTTTATTTCTTTCTATTGACTCTAACAGGAATCTACGGTACCTAGTCTAAATACATATCTATAACCATAAACAGCTGCATTTTCTCAAATTAATTTCACACTTTGAGTCTTTCATTTGGATGATATATTCCTTTGCTGTAAAATGGCATGTTTTCATTGATTTTCCTGAATAGACAGGTAAGGATTCAGGTGTCTGTCCTCTCCCTCTTCCCTTGTCCCCCTCCCTCCAGCAACTGGCACATCTGGAAAACACTGGTAGCTCAATACTTCTGAGCTCTCAGACCATAAAAGGGACTGTGCATCATTTAAAGTAGTCTGACTCCATGAGGAAGCAACCCTATAAACACAGACATCTTTTCTCTGAATGATATCTTTTGGTGTGTGTTTGTGTGTGCAAGGTTGGGGGGGGACATATGGAAGTTTTAGCTCCAAATATCTCAGTGATATTAAAAACACAAATTAAAATACGAAAATACATAAAAGTAGCTTTCTGTCTCAAGAAGAGCTCAAATATGCAGAAATGTCATGTCAAATCCAGAAATCACGTTGATTACCGATAATGAAAGTATAATCAACCTACTTTCATGCATCCATGTAGTATTTACTGCACAAAATTCCATACTATTACACAAAAGTCCATGGTGAAGAAAAGTTTGAACACTCCTCCTGAAAAAAATGTTGAAGTTATGAGAAATACTTGACATACTGAAGCACTAATCATTAAGAGGAGTCAAGTTCCCTTACATGGTTCAGAAAAGAAATTGCAAAATTCATTTATAAGTTAACGTGACAAGAAATATATTTGGATTTATAGTGGTTAACTATATGGCCTGCTATCTTCAGTCAGATTTAAAATATTCCAAGCAATAGAGTTACGATTAGAATGAATTGGCCTAAGTTACTTTGCTTCAGAAACATCAGTGATAATTTTAAATAAAGTAAATATTGTCATCTGCCTTATGTCCCTCATGAGCAAGGCTGTACAACATAACCACCATGCATAATTCATAGAAAATGATTTGGAAAAAAAAAAAAAAAATCAACTCCCCAAAAGTCTGCATTGAAATAGAATTTTCATCTGAAGAGAAGTCTGAGGAGGGTAAATCAGAATGAAGAATTTCATGCTGGATTTTTCGCTACATTAGGCAGCCTGTGTGTGACAAACAAAAACAGCTCAAGTTTTCATTCCTAATTGACTCTGATTCCTTGCAAATTATGCGTATAAACATAGTTCTGTAAGCAAGTTTTAATTATTTTTCATGTTAATATAATACTTTAAAACAGATATTGTACATGACTATTATGTTCATCATCACACTATCTTGCTCATCAGTTTCAGTGTGTTATTAAAATTTTCATTTAATTACAGAATGGTAGAACAGTATCAGTTCATTAACTTTTCTCTCATTTCTCCATCTATCAGAGTAAAGTTTCAAGCTTGAATTCTTATCATATAGTTTGTGTAACAAGCTATTTGTAAATGACTGGGTAGATTCTGGTACAGCTTTTTAAATCAAGTGTTATATTTTTAGTAGTTTTCCAGTATTTTGAAATAATCACATGGAAATTAAATTGCAACATGTAGATAAGCCTTCAAAAGTATGAAGGAATATTTTTGCGGTATCATTTCAACTGGCAATACGATAATAATGCATTAACGCAAAACGTGTGAATTGCTTTACTGAATGGGAATCTTTGTTTTGTACTCAAAGTTTGAATTGTTTCTGAACTTTCAGGCTATATCCATAGACAAGGCTATTTCAAAAACACACTTCTGCATATCTGTATTTTGATACTGTGTAGTAGAAAATAAACTCAAATAAATACAGAATTTAAATTTGAAAGCAGTAATAAGGTTAATAATAGAATGGAGAAAGGTGAATAAATGGTATTGTATTTAAATTTAAAAAAAACCAAAAAGCAGTGTAAATTGCCAAATACATGAAACAGAATTTAACTTCTTCCGTAATCACTTTCTGCCTCCTAATCTTTACGTAAGAATGTTGTTAACATGCCTTTAGTATATCATGAACCCACTCACATATAAAATATGATAATCTGATTTTACTTTGATGCATTGTCCTGTAAGCTGGCATTCAAATCAAAGAGTGTGAGACTCTTTAATAGTAGAATTTACTTATGCCTTTTTATAGTATTTTAAATTAATGGAAAAATCAGCATAAATGAGGCCTAATCAAAGTTAACACTCTGTTTGCTTGGCCATGTAAATACTATAGTTCCATATTTATTGAACATTCAAAAATCCAATGTATTCAGTGTAAGTAAAGCCATAATGGTGGGCAAATCTTTGACAAATAGATTTTGTTCTTACTTAAGTCCCAGTGCCAAATTATATTACTATATTAACTAGAATATCTGCTTTGTATTGGAGCCAATACAGTTATGAATATTCTGGTTGAGAGAAGGGATGTGTTCATCCCCCAGTTACTTTGCCCTGTTTGGGAAGTGAATAACTATATACAGGGAAGAAATCTTGTCAATGTTGATGTCAGAAATGTGGAATAAAGCAAGTAAATTAGGAAACTAATGTATGTGCCTAGCACCATTTAAGATACCTTAGGGTAGCTGATAAATCAGCTATGATTTAGTGATGGCGGATGTGACACAGGATTTATGAAAATCTCATATTCTTCTGGACGGAAAGCTGGAGACCAGATACCATGATCTAGGACATCTGAAATGTTACTGACACTATGCTAAAGTACTTGAATGAGAAGGACACACTGACAGTAATAGCAGTTGATTCTTGTCTCAAGTCCCTGAACTTCAAGGAAGAGACTGGGGGGAAAATTTTCTCCCATCATAGGAGAAGGTCCAGTTTAAGACCAGCTGAGGAATATGAATATACCCAAGTCCATAAAATCCGATCAGATACACTCCAAGGTCCCGAGGCAATTGGCTGATTTATTTTTCAAGCCTTTCTCCATCATATTTCTAAAGTCATGGCAGTCAGGCAAAGTCCCCAGTGACTGGAAAAAGGGAAACATTGCACCCATTTTTAAAAACGATAAAAATGAGATCCCTCCGAACTGACCTGTAAGCCTCACCTCTGTGCCTACTAAGATCATGAAGCACCTCTTCCTTGAAGTTTAAACATATGGAAGACAGGGACATGATTAGAGACAGTCAGCATGACTTTATCAAGAACAATTCGTGCCTGACAAATGTCATGACCTTTTATGATAGAGCAATTACTCAGTGAACAAGCAAGAGCTACTGTTGTCATCTACCTGGACTTCTGTAACACCTTTGATGCAGTCCCCCACAACATCCTTGCCCCTAAATTTGAGAGGTGTGGATGTCCTGGTTTGAGGTAGAACAAACCCAGTTTTTCTGTTAGTAATTTTAATTTTCAATTAAGTCTCTTTTAACTAACTGCACTCTCGGTGTCTGCTTCTAGCATTCCAACATGGCACATTTAACAAATGTTCTGTTAGATGGATAAAGAATTGGCTGGATGGCCATGTCCAAAGAGGGGACAGTCCAAAGCACCCAAAAGACTTTGAGTCAGTGACTCAAAGTTCAAGTGGAAATCAGTAACAAGTGATGTCCCTCAGGGGTCCATACTAGAACCAACACTATTTTCCATCTTCAGCAATGGTATAGACAGTGGGTTTGAGTGCACCCTCAACAAGTTTGCAGATGACATCAAGCTGAGTGGCACAGTTCATACTCTTGAGGGAATGTGTGCCATCCAGAAAGACCCTGAACAATGGGCTCATGAAAACCTTATGGAAGATGTCCCTGACCATAGCAGGGCAGTTGGATTAATGATTTTTAATGGTTTCTTCCAAACCAAAATATTCTATTCTATGACTATGATTCTAAGATTCCTACCCAGGACTTAATCTTTTCAAAAGTTACATGGCTTCTTTTTTTTCCCATTTTTTCTCATTAATTTAGCTTTTATTTGCAGGTAAACTGCATACAGGAATTTTCTTTTCATTATTATATATTAATTTCACATACCTTCTTTTATGTCTTATAACTGCTCATAGTATCTTTACTTTGAAAGCTTTGAAAAAGATAACAATATCACATTCTCTATTAACTTATTGAGACGTGTCTTTTTACAAAAATGTAAAAACAAATAGCATTAATTAAAGCAAAATACTTATGCTTCTACTTCCAAAATGAAGGAGTCAGAACTCAAACATATTAAAACTCTCCCTCCATGAAACATACAGGCTAATGAAAAAATATTTATATTAGAAGTAAGAATGTATGTAGATTTAAAATTCATCATAAGGGGTTAGTGGGGGCGAAGCAGGCTTTAGAATCTAGCTAATCTTTTTAATCCTTTGGGCTGAATTCATAGCAAATAAATTATGGCACTTATCAAAGACACTTAAGCTAAGAATCAAGCCTTCTATAGGTATTTCTGTGACCAATAAAGAGCAAAAGAAATATTACTAACTGCTGATTTTATTAGAGGTGAGATCTTAAGGAAACAGAGGTGTCTAGTGTTAGCCTGGATGAATCTATGACTTCTTAATTAAAAGCTTAAGAATTTCTGTTTAATTACATAATTATAAATATTATTTTTATTTGTATTTTGAAAATGCCAGCTTCTTTTACCCTCACTGAAACATATATGTGTAGGGATTAAATTCTTTTGAATATTAGTATTCACACAAATATACATCTGAAAGTCAAACATTAAGCACTCAGGTTTGAAAGACGTGGCTTTTGACTTTCAGTATTACTTGTATAGGATTTGTAGTATATTGTATTTTTCTCCGACTGCAGGAACAGTGAATTATTTGTTATATTAAATAATTTTTCAAGCTGATGTATTTTCTGTATTCAATTGAAGTAATTATATGCTTTTAGTTCCAGACTCTTAATTCATTAGCTGGCTGGCATATTTTAGTGCAATATAACTTATGTTTTATGTTTTTGTGTGTGTGTGTTTGTAATGTACATATCAGGTTTTAATATTTTTATATTCTGGTCTATCTGTTCTGGCATAAATTTAAAAGTACATATAAGACAGGCAGAGAGATAATTTTTCCCCCTCCCCAAAGTTTCCAGATAGAAAAAAAAAAAAAAAATCATCTGAATTTCAGGGAAGTTCTTAAAAGAGTTCATGCCCAAATCTTAAAAGCCATATTCTGTGTTTATTCTGAATCCTTTCACAGGCATTTCAGTTGTATACTGTGAAGCACTTCAGACATGTACGATGTAGGCTTTTTCTAAAGAGGTAAATGAAAAAATTCCTTTTAAGAACTGATGGAAGTATGAGCTGGCATAAATCTTTCTCCTTTATTCATTCGTTCCTGATCATCATGAAATATGACAGATCCATCAAAACAAAGGGGAATATGGGCCAAATACAGCATACACTGCTGTGTGTAAGCTCATGAAACAATCACAGAGAAGTTACATTTTCCATTGTAAGAGTTCAGGTGTATTAATTAACAAATTAGCAAACTTTATT